>CM076578.1:306655635-306718175 GCA_034641835.2 Pinus albicaulis | reverse complement strand
TCCAAATCTAGAAAGGCTTCCTTGGACACTCCCTTCAAGCTTTTGTGTGTGTGTCC
Source organism: Pinus albicaulis (assembly GCA_034641835.2). NCBI lineage: Eukaryota > Viridiplantae > Streptophyta > Pinopsida > Pinales > Pinaceae > Pinus > Pinus albicaulis. The sequence continues at coordinate 306,718,119 of CM076578.1, read as the reverse complement.
AAGGCTTCCCAAATGCACCCTTGACCACTCGATGCGTGCGTCCAGGGACGAAATTACTGAGTTTTGTACCAGCGTCAGAGAAATTGAAACCCTAGATTCGAGTGAGCTTCGACCCTGTAGTTTCAGACCCTTGTGCGAACTTTCTCCATCAAACCTATGCGAACCAAGACAATAGAAGAAAAGAGAAGATGGCTTGATCAATGTGTCCAAATGAGTTTGAGGTCTCTTCTATTTATAGGCTTCTATGAGGGTCCACTTCATGTTGAGGCCAACCTATCCATTGGTACATGTGTATAGGGCCGACCTAATCCAATATACATGAGTGGGTACATAAATTCAAAAACCAACTTCTGCTTGTCCAAATTAGGCAATCTTTAGGTCGATTTTGGTCCTCTCGAAGGGAGGAATTCAATGCAATCATGATATTTGTCATCTGATCTGTCCAAGTTGGAATTTCCCCACATTTGCATAATTTTAACACCTTTCACACGTTGAAACAATTATAAATAACCAAGTGTGCTAGTCACTTTCGCATGAAAAAAATTGGGATATCTCTGCAAACTTTGTTTGGCATGGTCTGCAAATTCACTTGGCTTGGTCTGCAATCTTCATTTGGCATGATCTACAATATCGCATGGTATAAGGTCTGCAATTTCGTATGCTCTTTGATCTACAATTTCATCTGCAATTTCGTATGGTATACGTACACCTTAGACACAGATCACATATACTAATGCAAGGTCATATACAAGATTGTATAAACAAGATTGTATAAACAAGTTTGTATCCCCCTATAAGGTATGTATGGTCTAGAAAAGCTTATATTTCTACAATCTGGACACACGCTATATAACTATCACTGCGGTTTGGTCGATTTAATGTGGCAAATTTATATGGCAATCAATTATTGTGTTCCAAACGATTTTTTGTGACTCTCGCACATTTTCATAATAATTGGCTTTGGCATCCTATTTCAGTGTCTTATAAGAAGCTCACTCTTATTATATTGGTAATATGATTCCAGCAATTCATATATATGATCCTAGTTACGACAGACCTTATTATCTATGAAGTTTAGCACAGTTAGATTTTCTCTTATGATGTCACACGACAGAGGTCTTCTATGACACTTGTGACAATGGTTATCTTTGACATATTACATATGACTTTGTTTCATCAGTGACCTTAATATCTTGATGGCAATAAGACATGATCTATATATCTTGATATATGATGACAATAATAAAGGCACGTAACCTATATTTGTCTTTATCCAATAATATTCCAGTGACCTTGCACTTTCAGTAATGATGACATTTGATAGTGACTGTGTTCTTTAATAAGTGATGCCTCTTGATATTCATGATAGTCCCTACGACATGTAACATTGATCTATGACCGTGCTCCCATGACAATGACCTTCTATGGCACACTTGACTGTGACCTTCTATGATGCATTTGATAGTGCTCTTCTACAATACATATGACATAGATCTTCTATGTTACATATGATATGATTTATAATGGCAGATTTGAAGGACATATGGGCAGTGACCCTGAGGAACCCTATATATATATATGTTATTTTGATAGTGATGTACGTTTCTAGTAAACAATGATGTGGCCGCAGCTCTATATTTCGTTCAGTTCACAAACAAAGTTATGAACTAACTTGGATTGGACCTAGGAGGCTTGATGTGTTTGAAAATGATGTTTCATTATCCTTGTACTTTGAATGTCCGCTGAAAATTTGATGAATATCCAATAGAAGAATTTGGATGGGTTTTTCCTGGTCTCTAACCTAACTCATGGTGTCTCTATTGTGTATGTTTTTCTTTGTTGTTCCTTTATGTTCCACTACTTTACTAATGTTATTGTGTTGATTTTTGGGTAGCATCGGATGTGCTCTACCTCCGAAATTTTGTGGAGCTAGGACACATGAGATCTCCAAGACCCAGAAATCGTTTGGAGAAATTCCACCCGGAGTGAAAGGTATTCAAATAGTTAATTATTTTTAATGGAGCCAAAGTTAAAACTTAGGAAGTTAAAATAATTAAAGTGAATTAATTTACATGTGGCAGAGAAGCTTCTAAGTGATGAGGATAAAGTATGTTTTAATCTTAGTCGTTGATTAAGGATTAGATCACGGCCATTGATTTCTCAACAGGAAAAGTATAAAGGAAGGATTGAGGGTCAGTTGGAAAACACACACAATGAGTGAATCTGGAGATCAAATTCTTCTAATGGAGCAATGCTCGGAAAAAGATAAGATCTGAGTGATTCAGCAGCAGTGAGGGGCAGAAACAGTGATTGCTTGGAGGACCAAGATTATATAGTAGAAAGGCAGCAGAAACAACATAGGATGAAGCGCATCCACCAGGAGAGGTGACGCAATCCCCATAAGGGGTGACGTAGGCCCACGTAGGGCTCACGCAGGGACTCCGCATAGCTTCCAAGGGATGGTCCAAATTTTGCTGGAGATCGAGGTTTATGAGTCGAGAGGGCTAAAACTCGATTTTCTAAGAGGAAAATCAACGTAGAGAAGAGGTGGCGCAATCCTCAGCCATCCCCACGCAGGCCTACGCATCTACTGCACAGAGGCAGCGTAGAGGGAGCTGGGGTTTCGCCAGTTCGGATCAAGATCAGCCGAGACTTGCAGTGTGAGGTAAAACTCACTAATTTATCTGTCTGCCAAGATTTTTCTTTGTTGGGTGAGTTGGATTTGGCACCCTAGTTGTACTTAGATAACTATTGCTTGATAATAAAAACCCTTAGATCTGTTTCACCGGTTTTCTTGCTATGGGTTTTTCTGGGGACGTTAGTCCAAAAATAAGTGTCCTTTGTGTGATTGTCTCATTTATTTTTCAGCACTTGATCTGTATATTTGTGTAGGTTGCAGAGTGTTTGCATTATTATTTACTGAATAATTCTATAAATAACATGTTAATTAAGAACACAAGTAGGAAATGCAAATCAGTTCACTGCAGTAGGATTTCTGTTGGTTTAGATTCAGATATTTTCACATGGTATCAGAGCAATTTTAGATCAAGGAGGATTGAAGCCATCAACGAATGAACAAAAGGAAAACTGCTGCAAGAAAGCAGTTGTCCCGAGAGACGGTAGAATTCTGAACTAGAGAAGCAGAGGAAGGGTGACACAATCACCTGGGAAGGCTCACGCAGAGCCTGCATCAGCTTGCTAGGGTAACATTGTAGTTGCAAAAGGCAGTGCAGTGGTTGTTGGGCCAGCGCACAGGGTAATGACTCAATTTTTGAGTTGCCGTGGATGGAGGTGCAGTGCAGATTTTTAACTGAGGTTGTTGGTGGGACGTTTATTCTGTTGGTGTAGAAAAATGTCTAGTGGGGCAGAAGCAAAGTAGAGGGAATCAGTTGCTCAGAAGATTTCTTTTCGAGAAGTCTAGATCCAGTGTTGATCAGCAAAAAATAGAGCTTAGAGAGGAGTGGTTCTACATTTTGTTGGAAGAAGGATTTCCGTAAAGGAAATCGAGATTCAGAGGGAGCTTGTTCTCTAGAGGATTTCTAGCGCCCAAGAAATCCAAATCCGAGTTTTGCTAGGGTAGCAGCGAAAGAGGGAGAAAGGAACTTGTTCAACACTTAGTTGAGCACAGATGGTCGTGAATGGACTGAGGGATCAGGACAGGTTGCATGGAGCATCCAACTTTGTCAACTAGAAAGCCAGGATCCTGGCAGTTTTGGATGAACATCGCATCAAGGATCATGCCTTGAACATGATTGTTGTTCCGTTATATATTGATCCTCTCAAGAAGTACGAGGAGGCTCAAGCGAAAGCGAAATTCATCATCATGGACGGAGTCAAGGATCATGTGATCCCACACATTGTTGAGAGGAACATAGCAAGGGAAATGTGGGTGGCCTTAACCACTTTGTACCAGGGATCTTTCGTCCAACGGAAGATGTTTTTGAGAATCAACTGAGATTGTTTCAGATGCAGAAGGATGAAGAGATCTATCCCTTCCTTATCAAATTGCAAGGGATCCGAGATCAACTAGCTTCCACAGGGGATACACCAGATATTGGATTTATGGTCAGGATTGCCCTGAATGCAGTCGCTGAAGACTAGGAAACCTTTGTCCAAAGCATTTTGGGCAGGGCTACTCTTCCTAGCTAGGAGGATATGTGGACAACTTGTGAAAATTTCAAACTGAAATCTAAACAATTGCAGTGATAGATTTGTTTCTCCTAATTATTATTTCAATAAGTTATTATTTAGAAATATTCTGGCAAATATCGAAATAAATACTAGTGCAACATTCACAAATATATATATGCAGAGAAATAATAAATAGAGACCATAAGCACAAGAATAAATCACATGTACACAGTTATTTTTGGACAATTGTCCCCGGAAAACCTAATGCGGGAAAACCGGCACAGCAAATGAGGATTTTATTAATTCTTCAACAAATGATATCTTTATAGGAAAATATAATGGCAGATAAATTCTGAAACACCCGAGACTGAATTTCCGGCTTACTCAGACAATTCTCTGACACCCTGAATAGGCCCTGCATGCTCCTGCGTTTGTTTACTTGATTCACTGCGCAGTCCCAATGCTGGACTGTGTGAGTTTGCGTGGAGACTGCATGGGTTCTTTGCGCTGCAACCTCAAGTTGCCTCCAGTGACCCACTGCTGCCCTCTGTCCCTAATCTCGATCACCACTAACTCCCTCCTGCTTCTGCAAACTTCTCGCCCTGCAACTCTCCCACTAAAATCGAATTATCCATCAGAATGGATCTCCTTCGGGCACTGAGTGTATGCCCGACATATTTTCCAAATTACCCTCAAGCCTTCTTTTATAATCTTCCTGTTGGAGAACCAACGACCCAGATTAAAAGATTAATCAATGGCTATGATTAAAACTTGACTTGATCCATGTTTTCTAGAAGATTCACACTCTGACTTATTAATACCTTTTAATTATTTCATTTCCCTAAGTTTGGACTTAGGGTCTTCATTAAAATAATTAATTATTTTAATAAGTCATGAACTGAGTGGAATTTCCACAAACTGTTTCTGGGTTCTTTGGAATGTTGTTTTCCAAGCCTCCCTGCAAAGTTTGAGACTTGGAACACTTCCGGATGCTACAAAAAATCAACACAGCTCTTCGATAAGAAGAGATTAGACGGTGGGCCAAGGCGGGAAGCAGCAGTAAAGGGATCAAAGTCAAGAAGGAGGAAGAGGAAGATGCACCTCTCGCATCAAAGAGACAGCAAGGGCAGCAGAGAAGGAAGAAAAAGGACCTTTGAAGGTCAGATGCTTCAGATGTGGGGAAATGGGATATTTCGCCATGCAGTTCCCTCTGAAGAAGAAGGGAAAAGAAGAAACTGACTCGAAAGCTACTCCAACTCAGGCTGATGAGGAGGGTGACGATGACTACGCCATGAGTGTTCATGCACCTAAAAGGTGGCGCGATATGGGGCCGTCACCTAGGAAGGCTCACGCAGAGGCTGCGTCAACCTGCTAGGGTAATGTTGTAGTTGTAGAAGACAATGCAGTGGTTGTTGGGCCAGCGCAAAGGCTATTGAGTCTCAATTTTCTAGTTATCATGGCTGGAGGTGCAGTGTAGATTTTTAACTGAATTTTTTGGTGGGACGTTGATTATATTAGTTCAGAACAGTGTCTAGTGGGGCAGAAGCAAAGTAGACGGAATTAGTTCCTCTCAAAATTTCTTGCCAAGTCTAGATCTAGGGCTGATCAAAAGAAAAGAGAGATCATAGAGGAGTGATTCGACATTTTGTTGGCAGAAGGATTTCCGTAAAGGAAATTGAGATTCAGAGGGAGCTTGTTCCTTAGAGGATTTCTAGAGCCCAAGAAATTTGGATCCGAGTTTTGCTAGGGCAACAACAGAAGAAGGAGAAAGGAACTTCTTCGACACTTAGTTGAGCATAGATGGTCGTGAATGGACTAAGGGATCAGGACAAGTTGGATGGAGCATCAAACTTTGTCATCTAGAAAGCTAGGATCCTGGCAGTTTTGGATGAACATCGCATCAAGGATCATGCCTTGAACACGATTTTTGTTCCAGTAGATGTTGATCCTCTCAAGAAGTACGAGGAGGCTCAAGCGAAAGCGAAGCGCATGATCATGGATGGAGTTAAGGATCATGTCATCCCACACATTGCTGAGAAGAACATAGCAAGGGAAATGTGGTTGAACTTGACCACTTTGTACAAGGGATCTTTCGTGCAATGGAAGATGTTGCTTGAGGATCAGCTGAGACTGTTTCAAATGTAGAAGGGAGAAGAGATCTATCCCTTCCTTATCATATTTCCAGGGACCGAGATCAACTAGCTTTTGTAGGGGTTACACCAAATGTTGGATTTATGGTCGGGACTGCCCTGAATGCAGTCACTAAAGACTAGGAAACCTTTCTCCAAAGAATTTTGGGCTGGGCTGCTCTTCCTAGCTAGGAGGAGATGTGGGCAACTCCTCGACAAGAAGAGATCAGACAGTGGACCAAGGTGGGAAGGAGCGGCAAAGGGATCAAAGTCAAGAAGGAGGAAGAGGAAGATGTGGCTCTCACATAAAATGGACAGAAAGGGTAGCAGAGAAGGAAGAAAAATGACCTCTCAAAGGTCAAATGCTTCAGATGTGGGGAAATGGGACATTTCTCCACGCAGTTCCCTCTAAAGAAGAAGGGCAAAGAAGAATCTGACTCGAAGGTTGCTCTAGCTCAAGCTGATGATGAGGGTGACTGCGCCATGAGTTCTCATGCACCTAAAATGTGGGGTGATATGGAGTTGTAGATTGAAGCTATAGCATCAAGTTGGATCCTTGAGGTTCCCAAACTCTTGGATCACATACGGCTACGGGAGCCTATAATATTCCCAATTAGCAATAGCTAATTGGAAATATTAATTTTTGACTACTTTACTTTAATAAAGTTAAGTTACAAATAAAGTGGGTTAAAGGGTCACTTAACTCACACTTAGGATAAAAAGTGGCCTAGAGGACGAAGTGGCAACGTGAAGGCGCTGTTAGCGTGGGCAGCATGGGCCCATGACAGCGCAGAGCTAGAGGGACAGCGTGGCTTAAGGGGATAGCGCAATTTTGGTGGGGCCTAGGTGAGAGCAAGGCTCTCCAAGCATAAAAAGGGAGAGAGGCTCCTCATATTCTTATTCTATTATGCATCTATGATATTTTTCTTTTGACATTGAGCACGCTTTTGCTGTTGAGCAAAGTCTGCAAGTGTTATTCAGCACATCGAGTGTCTCCGTGCGGAGATCCCAACCTCAGCCTTGGGGGACTTCGAGTGCCTGCTCGAGTGAGGAGTTCTACCTTTGCTTTTCCGGAGAGAGTTGGAGCAGCCATAGTTGGGATCATTCACTTGCTTGGACAGCGTAGTCAGTGAGAAGGATCACGCAGTCTTTGGAGGAGGAGATTCCGAATTGAGGGTTTGTCAGGGGATTCTGCCCGAGAGAGTTGGAAAGGGGTTAGCACTTCCATATTCCACCATTTTGGTAGAGTTGGAGGCCAGCTTTTGCAGCAGATCATTCAGGGCCAGCGTTTATCACTGAGAAAGCGTTATACCTCAAGGGAGGTCATTTTCCGAGTTCATCCATTTCCGGAAAGCTCTCTGGGCTTTTCTGGGTATTTGGTGGAGAGCCTATTCCCAAAGTTTCATAACTTTTTTAGGAGGGGAGCAGCCCCAAAGAGTTACTCTATTCCAGCAGTAGCAGCAGCACGACAGCAGTACCAGCAGCTTTGGAGATCACACAGTCATAGAGGGAGCAACCATTCCATGATATAGTCTGAGAGTATTTCTACGCTTGCCTAGTGCAAGCCAAGGTGCCATCATTCATGATCACCTTTGTATTCATTTTATCTTTCAGCACTTAATAAAATGGGTCAGTGTTCTCCATGTTTTGTCTTGTTCATATGATATCTTGCTAGTTGTTGTAGTTACTTGTTTATGTGCCTTATATTGTTGTTTATTTCTATCCGGAATATTACACAGCCCTTAATGACAGTAGCAGAATGACGGGAGTCAGTTGGTGCAAGGGGTGATGGAGCGACAGCGGCAGAGCTAGAGCACCAAAGTTTGAAGCAACACAGAGCAGAGGCAGCAACAACAGCGCAGTGCACAGTGGTGTAGCGCAGAGCAGAGGCAACAACGCAATGCACAGTGGTGCAACGCAGTGCAGAGCAGTGCTTATGCAGTGCACAGTGGTGCAATGCAGTAGCATCAGAGGGACAATGCAAATTAGCAGTAGAGGAAGATTCAGCATCGAGATGCATCTAGATTGACCAGTATGTCGGTATTTGGGATGTCTTTCAATTGCTTAACTCTTAGCAACTAAGTTGCAGTGCAGCAGTTAGCAGTGGCAGTGCTATGGGCAGCATGATGCAACATTTTGAGAGGGAGCTGCAGTACAGATTTAGCAATGACAGTGGCAGAGTCATGGGCAGCAGTACAGATTGCAACAAAACAATGGATAAGGGTAAGTAGGTCGAGCATCAGCAGTGCAAAGGACCGATGTTGTGGCTCAGGGTGATGCTTCTGGTGAGAAGTATTGCTAGAGAACATCCCTCACTAAGAGGGAGTATTGATTTTTGGGTAGCATCGGATGTGCTCTAGCTCCAAAATTTTGTGGAGTTAGAACACATGAGATCTCCAAGACCCAGAAATCATTTGGAGAAGTTCCACCCAGAGTGAAAGTTATTCAAATAATTAATAATTTTTAATGGAGCCTAAGTTAAAACTTAGGAAATTAAAATAATTAAAGTGAATTAACTTAAATAAGGGTGAGAAGCTTCTAAGTGACGAGGTTCAAGTCTGTTTTAATCCTAGCTGTTGATTAAGGATTAGATCATGATCATTGATTTTTCAACAGGAAAAGTATAAAGGAAGGCTTGAGGGTAAGTTGGAGAACACACAAAGTGAGTGAATCTGGAGATCGAATTCTTCTAATGGAGCAATTCTCGGACGAAGATAAGATCTGAGTGATTCAGCAATAGTGGGGAAAAAATAGTTATTGGTCGGAGGACCAAATGTACATAGCAGAGATGCAGCAGAAACAACAGAGGAAGCAGCACAGCCACCAGGACAGGTGATGTAATATTCCCTTTTTTTGGTGTCACCTATGACAGGGTTAGGTTGGACTTCCCGAGTTAGGAGTAGATAGGTCACAAGTACAAATTGGTGCTATCAGCGGGCTTAGGGGATTTTTGGAAGAGTTTTGAGGAGTTTCCATGGTGTCTGGTGGCATTCGCTTGATATATTCCATCATCTGAGCAGTTTGGCTTTCGTTTCGGTGCATTCCGACAACTTTCGGAAATTTGAGTTATTTGTGGGCTTAACTCAGCTGATTACGCTCAAGGTGGCATTCCAGGAGGAATACATGATGGAACACCTTAGTGTAATAGCTCATTGGAACCGGTTCGAGGATACCTACATGATAGGACGGTTGGGAATGAGTTTCAGTGACCAGAGGAGACATAATAGTCGATTTACTCTTTTCTACATTAAAAAGGAATATTTTAATAAGAGGGAGAAGTGCACCATGAATAAAATAATAATAAAATAATGCTCTAAAAGGCTCCATGAGATCTATAAAAGAAAGGGAAGAGGCCATTGAGGGATATCTTTTGGATCATATCATTTTATTGTATGAGAGGTGTGAGACGTGGTTCTCTACTTCAGCTGTAGCCCCAGGAGGGAAACTCTTGGGTGATTTGTGAATGTTGGACGAAAACCCAACTCTCTTGCGGAGACTTCACTCAGAATTTTTGCAGAGCTTCAGGGATTGGTGTGAGGATCATTCAGCTCTTCAACTTGTGCTTCATCATCTTCAGTGGGTTCAGTGATAGCTGTTGCCGGAGGGAGAGTGCAACAGTTCAGTTTTGAGGCCAGCGCAGTGCAACAGCTCATCTTGGTGGCCAGTTCTCCGTCTCAGCTCTTTCTTTGGGTCAGATGTATTTGTAACCCCAATTATTATATATAATAAAATGCCGAGATTCTTCTTATTTGATGTGTTGATAGATTGCAGTGCTTATGTGTTTATTTTACATGGCAAGCTTCTGTTGAGTAAATAGTGATTTTACAGCATATTGTGGAGTTTAGTTATTTTTTTGAATTTTTAATTAAAATATCCCAGCCGAGATATTACACTGGTATCAAAGCCTCGATCTTGGCTCAGCCTGCATGTTTGCCATTTTTGGTTGCAACTATTTTGGTAAGAAGGGCCTACGCAATCATTGGAGGAGGCTCATTTGTGGGAGCTACATTGGTGGGATTTTAGAGCTGATGTGTTGGGAGATTGATAAGAGGGCCATTTGAGGAGGTTGGATGGGATTTTGGAGAGCAGTGATTGACAATAGCAGTTGTAGTGCCAGAAAACGAAATTGGAAGAGGGCCAAACTACGAAGGGTCATATTTTGAAGGTTGGAATTAGAGGAAACCCTTTCTGGGTTTTTCTGGGTTTTGGGCAAGGATCACCTTCCCAAATTCCTAAAATTTTCTGAGCAGTTTTCAGTGAGTAAATCAGAGGCCGAAGTCAGGCAACAGTGTAGTCTTGGAGCAGCAGTGCAGTTTCTGGAGGAGCTTGCTATTGGAGTGGTTGGATTTCCTTGCAATCATCACCTGGTGCTTGTAGCTTGCCTTGTGCAAGTCCAGCTAAACCACTATTACTTCCATATATGTCGTTGAAACAATGAAGTTTTTAAAACAACTCCTAAATCAACATAGCAGTGCCTCAGTGGGTTGCAATCTAAACCAAAGACCAAAAAGATTAAACAATGCAGAATTCAGTTCCTTGAAACAAAACAACAGACCCTTCTCCAAGAAGGTACATAGTTTATTCCAACAAAGGCATCCGAGAAATTTACAAAAGGAGGAAGAAATGAGAAATTGGCTTTATGCACTTGGGATGGACTTAAAGAGTGGAAGATTAGAAAATGACTTTCCCATGTTAGAGAAACTAGAATCTTGCCTTTCAAAGGTAGAGAAATCTGATTGGAGTTTAAATTGGGCTTTGGAGCCATCTATGCTTGCATTGTGTAATATTCCCAATTAGCAGCAGCTAATTGGAAAGATTAATTTTGATCAATTTTACCTTATATAATTAAATTATACATAAAGGTGAGTAGAGGGGGACATAACTCACTCTAAAAATAAAGTGCACTCCCTAGTAGACACAACGTTGTAACTTAAGTGAACCAAGGGGGGCAAAAGGACCACGTAGGGAAGGGGCCCACGTGAACACTTGGAGAGACAGCGCAGGTTGAGTTGGTAGCGTGGGGGCCAAGGGGGCTACGTTGGATGAGAGGCCTAGGGTTTGAGAGAGAGAGGCCAACGTTATATAAGGAGGAGAGCCTCCTCATTTGGGAATTCTGTTGTTGATGATATTGAGCTGGTCGTTTTGACTTCTTGAGCACGCTCGTTGTTTAGCCTGTCTGCAGCACTATTTAGTGCATTGAGTGTCTTCGGTCGGAGATCTCGCCCTTAGCCCCGGGGGACTTCGAGTGCCTGCTCGGGCAAAGTTATTTCTTCAGCATTTTGTGGGAGGTTTTGGTGTTTGGGTTTGCTGCGGAGCTGAGCATTCATAGAGACTACGCAGTCACTGAGAGAGAGGATGCAATCCATCTTGGAGGTGTTCCAGATCGGGATTTTTGCAAGAGATTTGAGCCAAGATTTTGAGTAGAGGATCAGCCTTTGCCTTTGGGAGGATTTTGGTGGAGTTTGAGGCAATATTTCAGTCATTCCTATTTAGCCTCTACGCAGAGCCTTAGAGGCTAGCGTAATTCCCTAAGGGGGTGTTTTTCGGAGGTCGATCATTTCTGATATGGTTTCTGGGTTTTGTCGGGATTGGTGAGTAGAGGAGGATTCCAGATTTTCATCTCATTCTGGCAATAGGAACAACCCCTAGTATTTAGTTCATTCCAGCAATAGCAGCTACACGGCAGTTTTCCAGCAGCTGGGACGCAGTTCAGAGAGCAGCCATTTCCTATATATTCTAAAAGTATTTCTCCACTTGCCTTGAGCAAGTTTAGGTGCCATCACTCTGATCACCTATTGTACTTCATTATATTTCTCAGTTTAATAAAATGGCTTAGCATTCTCTCTCTATATTTTTGGATGATTTGTCGTATATTGCTTCTATGTTATTATATGTCTGTTGCACTATTATCTTTATATATTTCTGGGCATTCTAGTTCTATACCGCTTGGTGTGTTTATCTTTCACTCTTAGACAGAGTTTGGAAAGGGCCAGGTAGCCTCCGGATTTTGTCCTCTTTTCAGAGGCAGCATATCCGGTAAATGCCCTCCCAGTCTATCTCTGGTTGGAGTTTGTCGTGTTTTAGAGATATCCCCGAAATGGGATATTACACATTGGTACAAGCTAGATTCTTGGAACATCCAAGTGAGAGAGTCAAGCTTATAGCTGCCTCTTGTTTCAGTGATATTTTGAAGATAACAACACCCTTCCCTCCCTACAATGATGACATTATGAAAATAATTTTCAGACTAATAGTAGGAACCTTTAGGGATTTGGAAAACTGTGTAGGCTCTACATTTGGGAGGAAGCTTAAGGTTTTAGAAGTCATGGCCATGACTCAGACTCATGAGATCATGTTTGACTGAGTGTGAAGGCTTGATTCTGCAGATGTTCCAATGCTTCTTCAACATTAAGAGACATCATTCTAACACAGTCATAGCACACATGCAGTCCATCCTGTCGTCATGTATGGGAGTCCGTGAGGCCATTTGCTGGGAGTTGCAGACTAGGTTGCTGAGCATTTGGAGGAGAGAGTAGTTGGTCTCACCTACTGCTTATGAACTAGCCCAAGTGCTGGTTGAGCAGAACATTGAGCTTTTCAGGAGATAGTTGACCAGGGAGGAGCTGCTCCAGTTTGGTGGATTAGGCAGCAGAAATGAGCTGAGGAGGAAGGGACTTTGCTTCATTTTCAAAGAACCTTGGGGACCTGATCACTCATGTTTGAGAGATGCTGATGAGGTGGCAGAGGTAGAGCAGGTAGACGTTCCTTCGGTATGCCAGGATGAGGACTCTTCTTTAGATGAGTCCATGGGATTAGCTGAGGATGTTTCCGGGGAGCGAGAGCAGTCACGTAGAGATGATGACAGTAGGCCGAAGCTGTATCCTAGTGTGCAGGGTGAGCTATCAGGGGACTCTACGGGAGATACTCTAGGTGATGAGTCACTTGTGACGATTCAGCCAGAGCAACATATGATGGAGCCTGAGTTAGCAGAGGAGGATACTATGCACATCATGCATGATAGTCCCTTTGGGGAGATCCAAATGGAGGCTCACACTGAGTCTATGATGCGTATGCGGCTAACCTTACTGTCAACCATTGAGGAGGAGCAGTCAGATGCACAGACATCGAGTACGGTGACAGCAGTTGCAGATCCATATACTCTGGAGATGGTGGAGGTTGATGGGATAGTTCTGCAAGGGGCTAGTGGACAACCGGAGCATTACATTCCCGATCAGGAGAGGGAGGAGTTGTTGGAGATGGTGGAGCATCCATCTGTGGGCCGACACATTAATGAGGTGCAGATAGGTACACATGCAGTCAGCAGAGCTGCGGTACCCTCAGGGAGTAGCACTCTCTAGGAGTACATAGATGGGGCTTGCAGCATATCTTGCCCACTTTAGTCCATTATAGAGAGAGGGGCTTTCTTCTACAGGAAAATTTCGTTGGCAAACGGGATAGAGCATCGTGAGTTGATTATGAACTGGCAACAGTTCTCTAGGCATATTCCATATGCAGTTGACACTACATTGGATTCTTCTCCCAGGATAGATTGGCGGGAGATCATGAGCTGGTACCCTCTTGATGGTACGATTTTCTTCGTAGGGAGCACAACAAAGCAGGGGTCCTTAGATATAGCAGATGTTACAAATTCCAGCTTGCAGTGGGGTACAGGTCATCATTTCTTCAGAACTCCATCCCGATTTCAGGAGAGCAGGATCAGAGTGGGATTGAGTCAAGACTTGGATTGGAGAGAGGTGATGAGTTGGTATGCAGTTGGTGGGGTAGCTTATATAGTTAGAGGTACATCATAGCAGGAGCCAGGGAGCATTGATGCTTGTTGGTAGACTTCACCTCATGGGGCATCATCTAAAGCCAGAGGCAGTGTGCAATCTGAGCCGTTGGGCTTGGGCGATGATTGGCCATGGTGGCGTTGGGGTCTGGGAGGATTGTTTGTTGACAGATACAAGGAGAGATCAATTTTGGATCCCGACATTGAGGGGTCTATTTCGAGTGGCTTGACACAGGTGCATAGCTGCGCTCAGGGGTTTGTATGGGATCTAGACATTGGGTCTCAGTTACATCAGGCCAACAGGGTGGCCCACATATTTGGATTGCTTGAGGGCAAGCAATCTTGGGGCGAAAGGTCTGTAATATTCCCTTTTTTTGGTGTCACCTACGACAAAGTTAGGTTGGACTTCCCGAGTTAGGAGCAGACAGGTCATAGGTACAAATTGGTGCTATCAGCGGGCTCAAGGGCTTTTTGGAGGAGTTTTGAGGAGTTTCCATGGTGTCCGATGGCATTCACTTGATATATTCCATCATTTGAGTAGTTTGGCTTTCGTTCTGGTGCATTCCGACAACTTTCGGAAATTTGAGTTATTTGTCGGCTTAACTCAGCTGATTATGCTCAAGGTGGCATTCCAGGAAGAATACATGATAGAACACCTTAGTGTAATAGCTCATTGGAACCGGGACGAGGATACCTACATGATGGGACGGTTGGGCATGAGTTTCAGTGACCAAAGGAGACATGGTAGCCGATTTACTCTTTTCTGCATTAAAAAGGAATATTTTAATAAGAGGGAAAAGTGCACCAGGAATAAAATAATAATAAAATAATGCTCTAGAAGGCTCCAAGAGATCTATAAAAGAAAGGGAAGAGGCCATTGAGGGATATCTTTTGGATCATATCATTTTATTGTATGAGAGGTGTTGGGGTTCCCATGTTTTGGCCAGATTGGCAAGACCAAAAGATGAGACAACATCATAACCACTTTGGGGCCCTAGGATCTAGCCCTCCTGGACCCGGAGAGGGATCTCTCCAATAAAACAAAGAATCATATATCTTTGAAAGCTCAAATGGGATGTTAGGCTAGTTATGAAGCACAAAGGGGGTTTTAAAATGATTTGGTTGGTTGGTTGTTGGGTTGGTCATGAGATCATAGACTGAGAAAGTAATGGGAGAAAATGAACAAAACAGCAGGATGCTTCAGCAAAGAGGATAGGTCAAGAAAGTGCCATCCATTGGGCTATGGAGTCATGAAAGGAAATTACTTGCAACAACTAGCCCAGGCTTTCAGAGGGCAAGTCATCTACACTAAAGGATCTTTTTAGATAGATGGTGGGATGGAACATTAAGGATTGAAAGTGAAAGAAGGAAAGCAACCCAATTTCTGTCTATAGATCAGGTCAGAGGTCATTTAACTCCAGACCTGCTTGGACATACTCAAAGGCAACTTTCAATGGAGGGACAAAGGGGCAACTTGTAGATCAGACCAGAGGTCATTTAACTCCAGGTCAGTGTTAGCATGCTCCAAGGGAAAACATAGATAAGTTTAACAGAGCCGGGGTCTGTAGATCAGAGAAGGACTTTGAACCTTCAATGTTTTGACACTAGCAAGAGATCTTAGAAAGGCCAGCTAGTTGCACAAGGATCCTAGTGGACAGGGCTAACTCTAATCTCCATTGTTCCCAAATCTTCCAGCTTCAACCCAACAAGAACAACTAAAGACAGATTCCATTAATTCATACATCAGCTAGCAGGCAATGACATCCACTACACTGGTTAAATTAACTGAAATCAACCCTTAGATAACACATTTAGCAGAAAATATTGAAGGCAAGGAGAGCAGAAACATAGGGTACCTAACAAGGGTAAATCCTATGCCAATATTCTGATGCGAGCCAGTAGAAAATGAAACAGTATGAAAATGTAATAAACAATGTTAGGAAAACATCATGAATAGTAATAGACCAGGATCCTGTGAAATTTGCTTGATTAATTGATGCAAAACCAGTCACATACACTGAGCTCATTGGCTATTACAGTCCAGACTTTCTCCTCCCAGCCTACTACATTACAAACTACTCTGTTATTCCCTCCCAAGACTATTCTAATAGTCAAACTGAATCCCTCTAACAGCAATCGACAACAACCGAACAACAACAACAACCAACAACAACCTTTACAATACGTTCTTCAGGATTCTTATAGGAGAAAAGAATAACAGGAGTAGATGTAAACTTAAATGCAGCATTAAATTCTGAAGCAGCAGGAGGGCCGAGGTCTTGTTTTGTTTTGAATGTCCAATCATTGAACTTCTGCACTCTTTGGATGAGAAGAATGGTCTTTGACAAACTGTAATTTACTTCCAGGTATGTCTCTGATATACTCGCTGCAGTGTTCTGGTGAATTGCACAAAAAGGCAGAATAATGATGCTAGGGTCTGCCATACTGTATAACTAATGCACTGGTAGCATAGGACTATTGTCAGGGCTGAAAAATCTCCCTAGAACACGATATAGAATGCATACGGTATGGGCACCTTGTCCTTTTATGGAAGAACGTTCTGCTGATATGGAAACCCTGATAGTATGCTTTTCTGTGCATTGGACCTTCTGAGCGATCCACGGGGTCTTTGATTCCTGTACCTTACCTTTGAATAATTGAATTAAGGCTTATAATTTGCAATTCCAGGCCTTAAACTCTCTATTTTTCCACTGATACTCTTTGCTGCTTTCTCGTTTGCCTCTGACTGCGAAATCTGTGCTTTAATGGCTCTGGGGAATATTTTACAGAGTTTAAACCCTGTTCCTTTAATGCTAGTCCTGTCATGGCTCCTTCCCAGGCCCTTTCTCCATAATTCCAGCTCCTGCAAATGGTCCTTTCCTGTGTTCTCTGTCACTGTGACAGGGACTGTGAATTATGGTGGTTTATTGTCGCTCGAAACCCTGCAAAACGCGAAAACGCGTTAGGAAATCATGCACGGGGAGGGTGAATGCAGCGGGGACGACGAAAGTGGACGTGCAGCTGGTGAAATGGTGGAATAGTGCGGGATTACAGTGGAAAATGCAATGGGAGGCTTGCAGAATGGTGGCGCAGTGGGAAAATGCAGTTGGAGGGTGGCGAGAACGGAAATTTTAATGTAAAACATTAACATTTGACGTTTGAATGAATATATGTACATGGACGAGCGAGAAATACGATGAAACACGTGGAATAGGTGACGTGCCAAGAGTGGTCAACGGCGGGACATGCAATCAAATCTGGACCGTCCGATCTCGGGAGGAGATCGACGGCTAGGGACATGGCGGAGGGCGATTGAATCTGGACCGTCCGATCTCGGGAGGAGATCGACGGCTGAAAATGCATCGGAGGGCAACGGATGGTGGGCTAGGGGTACGGTTTCCTTGTTTTATCCCCTGCGCAACTTCGTGGAGCGATCACCGTTGGATGGGTAGCTCTGGATCGGATGGTGCACGTGCATATCGCACCGGGTTTTTTGCCGAACGATAACGCGCGATGGGTGGGCGGTTTTCAAACAGTGCCGGAGCCACGTGTCAGGCAGTGAGTGGAATCGCCCCAAAAATAAAAATACCGCCCACCTCCCAATGGCAGTGCAATAGATACCGGCGGTTTTCAGATATGCGCGGCTGCGGGGACCACCAGGCGAGATGTACCGCAGACCGTTGATCCACGGGTAAATGAACGGTGGAGATGCGATGAACGGTGAAAGGAGGTGGGTGATGGGCACTATGGGGAATGCGACGACTGTTTGATCTATACAGATCGACGTTGGGTATATATACAATCGGCCAAGCGCTTTTCGAGCTAGCGCCTGGCTCTGGCACTGGGTCACGTGGAGAAAAGGTCGAGGGGACTGCCCTGAAGGGGGCTAAGACCCATATATGTACAAATGTGGGTTTTGGATCATTTTAAATGCATTTTGAGGGTAGGAAAAGGCAGCGATAGAGGAAACAAGGGTTTTTAAACCAAACAAGGGGTGTGTGCAGGATGTAATGGGGATTTTGGGAGGATTTAGGGGATCAGAGGGGAATTTGACAAGGGGAAAACAAAGGTTAAAATGGCGCATTATGCAGGGGTAAAAGGGATAAATGTAGGCCTTTTGGTGCACAATTTTTTGCAATCAGTGAGACCTTATAATGGGAGTCAACAGAGGGAATTTCTCAAAGGGAAGGGCACAGGAGACTTCAAGGATGATGTTTTTTCAGAGGAAATGCATTCTTTGAAGGCTCAAAAACATTTTAGCTCCCTGTTTGCTTGTAAAAAATTTAAAGGGGGGCTAACAAGAGGTGTGAGACGTTGTTCTCTACTTCAGCTGAAGCCCCAGGACGAAAACCCTCGGGTGATTCGTGAGTGTTGGAAGAAAACCCAACTCTCTTGAGGAGACTTCACTTAGAAGTTTCGCAGAGTTTCAGGGATTGGTGTGAGGATCATTCAGATCTTCAACTTGTGCTTCATCATCTTCAGTGGGTTCAGTGATAGTTGTTGCCGGAGGGAGAGTGCAACAATTCAGTTTTGAGGCCAGCGCAGTGCAACAGCTCATCTTGGTGGCCAGTTCTCCGTCTCATCTCTTTCTTTGGGTCAGATGTATTTGTAACCCCAGTTATTATCTATAATAAAATGCTGAGATTCTTCCTATTGGTGTGTTGATAGATTATAGTGCTTATGTGTTTATTTTACATGGAAATCTTCTGTTAAGTAAATAGTGATTTTACAGCATATTGTGGAGTTTAGTTATTTTTCTGCATTTTTAATTAAAATATCCCAGCCAGGATATTACAGGTGATGTAGTCCCTAGAAGGGGTTACGCAGTCCCACGCAGGGACTACGCAGAGCTTCCAAAGGATAGTTCGAATTTTGCTGGTGATCGGGGTTTCTGAGCTGGGAGGGGTAACAATGGATTTTCGGAGAGGTAGATCAGCGCAGAGAAGAGGTGACACAGTCCTCAGCGATCCCCACTCAAGCCTACACATCTACTGTGCAGAGGGAGCTGGGGTTTCGTCAGTTCAAATCCGGATCAACCAGGACTTGCATTGTGAGGTAAAACTCACTATTTATCTGTCTATTGGGATTTTTCTTTGTTGGGTGAGCCGTATTTGGCACCCTAGTTGTACTTATAAAATTGTTGCTTAATAATAAAAACCCTTAGATTTACTTCACTGGTTTTCCCATTTTGGGTTTTTTCCGGGGACATTAGTCCAAAAAAAAGTGTCTTTTGTGTGATTGTCTCATTTATTTTTCAGTACTTGATCTGTATATTTGTGTAGACTGCAGAGTATTTGCATTATTATTTACTAAATAATTCTGTAAATAACTTGTTAATTAAGAACACAAGTAGGAAATGAAAATCAATTAACTGCAGTAGGATTTATGTTGGTTTAGATTCATAAATTTTCACATATTGTTCTTTATACATAACTGCTAATGATATTATGATTTTATGGAGTGAATACATTATGTAAGTGATGAAAAATTTGAAAATGCAATTATCTAAAGCAAAGAACAATAAAGCTCTTAGAAAAATTAACATTCAACCCTCCAAAAATAACCACCCCTATCCTACAAAATCCAATGGAAAGTTCTCTCAATGTAGATATATTCTCTACAAAATATTGGTTCAAGCAACTCCTCAACACCTACCCAATTCTACACGACAAGTTGCCTTCTGTGCCCAGAAAAAACATGCATTGTTGAGTTGGAACGTTGGTCGTACAACTTGGAAGTAGCTCAGAGTAGACTCCTTCCTCCCTACTACGGAGACACTCAAGGTTCTCCGAAGAAGGGGTTGGATTCTCGATTGGAAATCCTTGTGCTAAGAAGCACTAGTTGTCTTGAGCTAAGCAACCACAAGAGAACTACAATTCTGAAGATAAAATGACAAAAGACCCCAAATGAAGGCCCTCATGCTCTTTATGCTTGCTACCTCTCTCTCTCCCCTTGTGGGCCCCATTCTCCACTAGTACGCACTCCCTCTTCTCTCTCCTCTTCCCACAAGTGCGCTTTTCCTAATGGAGTGCAAATTCCCTCCTTGTAGCCCCCACAACCCACTAAGAAAGTAATTCTCTCCTTTCTCCTAAGTCAAAATTGCCAAAATTGTTGTCAATATCAAAATTGCCAAAATTTTAATATTGCCTAAGTGACTTAGGAAATTGGCTATATTACATCGTTTCAAGTTGATCAATGGCCTTGTGATGAGATTCGTCCATTTCAATGATTTGGTCAATTCTTGATTAAACAATATCTTGTTGATCGAGGAAATCTTTTAGGCATTCTAAGGTGGGTAACTGTAATTGGATAAGTAGCTTTGCCTCAGACCCATACTAATTGAAAAGGACTCTATCTATTGGATGCTTTCATTCATGTGTGATCAGCCCACAAGGTGTACTTGATTTTTTTGTCCCAACATCATTTGTTCTCACCAATAGTTCTCTTGATTTTCTTCATAAGGTTCTTGTTGGTTGACTCTGCTTGGCCATTTCCCTAGGGATAATAATTTGGGGAGTGAGCCATTATAATCCCACAGTTACAACACATGGAAGTGAGGATCGTGGAATTGAAGGGTCAACAAAAGATTATAAGAAGGAGGATCAGGGGCCTATGGAAAACACACTAAGCATTTCGAATTTTCGAGCTTGTGAGAGAGACGCAGGTTTTGATCAAGATTGAATCACTAGGGCAGGGCTGGCTAAGTAATTTTGATCTAGTGATCAGTTCTAGAGAGGGGCAGATGCAGTAACTGGTCAGGAGGACCAGGAGTACATTTCAGAGAGAGAGGTAGCAGTGACACAATAGATGCAGCGCAATCATCTGGAGGGGTGATCCAGTCCCTGAAGGGGATCACGCAAAAGTGACGCAGTGCCTTCTAGATTCGGTCCGGAGATAGTTGGAAGTTGTGGTTGATGAGCCAGGAGGGCCAAAACTCAGTTCCAGATCAGATTGATCGTTGCAGAGTAAGAGGTGACATAGTTCCTTAGCTTGCCCACGCAGGCTTACACAGTAGCAGTGTAGGCATCACGCAAAGGCAGAGGGGCTTCACCAGCGCTTCTCTAGATCAGCCGGGGACTTGCAGAGTGAGGTATATCTCACATTTCTTCTGTCGCCGAGATTTTCTTTTAAGGGTGAGCCAGATATTGGCACCCTAGTTGTACTCAAGATTCTGTTGCTTAATAATACAAAACCCTCATATCTATTACACCGGTTTCCCAAGTTGGGTTTTTCCGGGGACTTGGTCCAAAAATAATTGTGTCAAATGTGGATGTTTCTCATTGTATTTTGATTTATTCCGCAACATTATTTGAGTAGACTGCTTCAGTAATTACTTCGATATTTCACTATAATGAAATAATTATGGAAAATAATAGGAGAAGTAATTCAAATTTGTTGCAATATGGATCCAGATTTAGGATTTTTCACATGGTATCAAAGCTTATTCAATATGAAGTGCATGAGAAACAAGAGTGAGCCAGCAGATCAACGCTGAAGAGACTGGGAGCTGCATAAGCAGCAGTAAACTACCCCAATAGTTACGCAATCCAGACCAAGAGAGCTATCCAGTGCAGAGAAAGCTCCCTCTGAGAGAGTTGATAGAGGGGTAAGTTACTTCAGTTGCAGAAGAGGCAGCATAGCAGACCAGCGTAGCTGAAGGACGCAGTAGCTGCATAGTAGTGAGTGCTGGTGCATAAAAGTTAGAAAATTTCTGAAAAACACAATTGGGGATTTCTTGACCTCAAAGAGTTCTCTTACTCATAGAGACTCAGTTTTTCCATGCAGCAGCAAAAGCATTGACTTACTTCTCAAGGAGTGCGTCAGTCTAGCTGAGCAGAGGGTTAGAGGGAGAAGTCGACAGTTGAGGAGATGGCCAGCAATGGATTGCATGACCAAGATAGGTTGGAGGGTGCCTCCAACTATGTTATTTGGAAGTCAAGGACCCAGTTTATCCTTGATGAGCATGATCTAAAGAGCCTTGTTGACATCGCAGTTGCAGAGCCGCTGGACGGAGCACATCTGAGAGCCTTCAAGAAGAACATGGCAAGAACCAAACGATTGATCCTAGATGGTGTAAAGGATCACATCGTACCCCAGATAACAGCAAAGGACACTGCTAGAGAAATGTGGGTAGGGTTGGAAAAGTTATATCAAGGATCTTTGGAGCAACAAAATATGTATCTGGAGGAGAATATGCGTAACACCGGGATGAATAAGGGAGAGCATTTTGACTCTTTCCTGTTTCGAATTCAGGAAAAACGAGACCAACTGTCAACAGTGGGGTCAGCACGTAGAGACTCAGAGTCGGTAAGGCTCACTCTGAACTCTATTTCAGAAGACTATTAGGTCTTTGTCCAGAGCATTTTGGGCAAAGAAAGATTCCCAAGATGGGAAGCAATGTGGGCATCCTTGCAGCAAGAAGAGCTGAGGAGAGATCTCCTCAAAATCCATATTGAGGATGGCAACAGTGGTTCGAAAGTCAAGAAGGAGGAGGAAGAAAACACAGCCCTAGCATCAAAGGGGCAACAACAGCAGAAGAAGAAAGATCTGTCCAAGATCAAGTGCTTCAAGTGTGGGGAAATGGGACATTATGCCACACAATGTCCTCTTAAGAAAAAGGACAAGGAGGAGAAGCAAGATCCTCAAGCCGAAGCTGCCATGATTGAGGCAAAAGATGATTGTGCTATGTTAACTCATATTTCGAAAGGAGGGAAGTGGGATAACTTGGAGTTGTAGATCCATAATCTACAAGAGGTACGATCCTTGATTATTTCCGAACTCTTGGATCACATACGAGCTACGGGAGCCTTAAGACAGTAGCAGGATGGACAGTTGCAGCAGAAGAGGAAGAGAAAATGCAGTGGCTAGCAGTACTAGAGTTTGATCAGTGCAGAAGAAGAGCAGCAACAACAGCAGTTGAGCAGCAGCAGCGCAGTGCAGTGTAGTGCTCACGCAGTGCAGAGTAGCAGCAGCGCAACAGTTTCAGAGAGCTAGTGCAGAAGTTAGCAACATACAGTCTTATTATTTAGATGCAGTATTACTTGTCTAATTTTGGATGTTTTTTCTGTTGCAATTAGCAACAATGCAACAGAACAACAAAACAATAGTAGATGTTACAGAAGTCAGAGCAGCACATAGAGTTGTATTGCTAGAGCACTTTCCTCGCTAAGAGGGAGTGTTTCTTTATGGTAGCATCGGATGTGTTCTAGCCTTGTAATTTTGTATATAGGCTAAGACACATGTATTCCATAATACCCAGAAAGGATTTTGGAAAATTTCACTTAGAGATGGTTTAATTAAATTAATTAAATATTTTTTTAATGTTTTCCTAAGTCTAAACTTAGGGAAACTGATTAATTAAAGTGTATTAATTAAACTAAGTGTGAATCTTCTAAATAAAGTCATGGATCAACTCCCAGTTAATCTTAGCCCTTGATTATGTTTTAATATTGGTCGTTGAAGGGTCAATGAAAGATTATAAGAAGGAGGGTGAGGGGACTATGGAAAACACACTGAGCATTTGGAATTTTCGAGCTTGTGAGAGAGACAACTTTTGATCAAGATCGAATCACTAGGGCAGGTCTGGATAAGTGATTTTGATCTAGTGATCAATTCCAGAGAGGGGCAGATGCAGTAACTGGTCAGGAGGACCAGGAGTAAATTTCAGAGAGAGAGGCAGCAGTGACGCAGTAGAGGCAGCGCAGTCATCTGGAGGGGTGATGTAGTCCCTAAAGGGGATCACGCAAAAGTGACGCAGTGCCTTCTAGATTCAGTGCGGAGATAGCTGGAAGTTGTGGTTTCTGAGCCAAGAGGGCCAAAACTTAGTTCCAAATCAGCTTGATCGTTGCAGAGGAAGATGTGGAAATTTTTGAATCTTTGCACTTTATGCAGAAATTATTACTGTTAATTTGGTTATGCTCCTCCTACTTAGATAAGTTATTAACTAAATAAAATTCAAGTTAAAATCGAAGCAAAACACATAACAAATCTCCACAAATCCAGATCTAGAACAAGATCATGCAGACATAAAGGAAGTGACACAGTTATTTCTAGACAAATAGTCCCCAAAAAAACCCAATGCAGGAAAACCAGTCTTCTGGCTGCTGGAGGGTTTTGTTATTAAGAAATTTCTGAATACAACAAGCCTGGGTTCCAGATCTGGAAAACCCGACAGAGAAATATTAGATCTACTGCTCACTGGCTGATCTAGGACTAATGACTGATCCACACCCTCAAACGGGATTTACAGAACTCAGCCAAAATTAGGTCCTAGAAACCCCAGTGCTACCCCTGAAGCCTCTACGTCAGCCTTTGAAGTCCCTTTGACCCTCAACGTTGCTCCGGAAAGGTCTGCGTTACCCCAAATTGGGTGACGCAGGCCTTACGTTGCCCCTTAGGGTATCTGCGTAACCCAAGAGGGTTTCCTACAACAATTACGCTATTCTTGAGGGACTGCGCAGCACTTGCGTAGCACAAATTGCTGCCCTCCTGCTTCTCTGCGCTGCCTCTCTGAGCTGATCTCTGCCTCTTTCTAATTCTAGACCCCGAGATCAGATCATCCCCTTGGCCTGAATTCCCCTCTGCAACTGAAACACTTCTGAGAATTCTTAGCAAACCCGCCCTAGAACCTGAGCTTAGCTTCAGTGCTCTGCCTCTATGTGTCTTTACAAATGACCCCAATCCTTTCCTTTATACTTTTCTCATTGGGAAACCAACGACCATGATCATATCTTGAATCAATGGCTAAGATTAAAATAAAGCTTGATTCGTGTGACTTAAGACAATTTCATCACATGTTTAATTAAATTCACTTTAATTATTTAAGTTCCCTAAGTTTTAACTTAGGAAATACATTAAAATAATTAATTAATCTCCTAAACCAGATGAAATTTCAAAAATCAATTTATGGGTCTTGTAGATCAAGTGCACTCTAGTCCCTCCACAAAATTTCAGAGCTAGAGCACAACTGATTCTACCCCAAATACACAAAATCTCAACAGAAGAGGTGACGCAGTTCCTTAGCTTTCCCACGCAGGCTTACGCAGTAGCAGCGTAGGTATCATGCAGAGGCAGAGAGGGGCTTCACCAGCGCTGCTACGGATCAACCGGGGACTTGTAGAGTGAGGTATATCTCGCATTTATTATGTTGCTGAGATTTTCTCTGAAGGGTGAGCCGGATATTGGCACCGTAGTTGAACTCAAGATTTTGCTGCTTAATAATACAAAACCCTCAGATCTGCTACACCGGTTTTCCCAAGTTGGGTTTTTCCAGAGACTTAGTCCAAAAATAACTGTGTCAAATGTGGATGTTTTTCATTGTATTTTGTTCAGTTTGTTTCAGCACTTAGATTTATTCCGCAGCATTATTTGTGTAGACTGCTTCAATAATTACTTTGATATTTCACTATAATGAAATAATTATGGAAAATAATAGGAGAAGCAATTCAAATATGTTGCAATAGGGATCCAGATTTAGGATTTTTCATAAGAACAACATATATGATCTTGAAGGGGATATTAGTGTTATACCTTCCCCTAAACTAGCTTTAGAGCATGCCCCATCAAAGTGAATTGTCCACATTCCCTCGGGCTTAGGCTAAAAATCAAGGTCCCTTTGATGTATGTTCCATTCCCCAAACTCATAATCTCAGTCTATTATCTCTTCCTCGGTCACGAAGGAGGGCACCTAAAGGTCAATTGGATGGTTGTCTATATATAATGGTATAAGACCTCTCCCCCATAGGAACTTGGATATAGGACATGTCCATTTGGATGGTGCCTCCATGATCATATGTGAATTGTCTAGATAGGAGCATCCCCCAATTATCAGGGATGTTCATTACTACGATGTCCATGGTGATTTCCCTTTGAGGATATCCTTCTTGGGTGATCCTTTATTTTTCGACAATGCCACATAGTTGTATTTAGAATCAAATTCCATAAATGTTCTGATACTTCCTAGAGATGTGTAACCCTAAACTTTCCATTATCTTAAAAGACATTAGGTTTGTTGTCGATCTCGAGTACAACACACAAAAACGTAGGAGACAGTCACCAAATCAAAGGGTAATGTAGAACAAAGAGTGGCTATATTCGTATTGCCTAGTGTATAGGACAATTGGAGGATCTTGGTCGACCTCACTTTTGATTACTCGGCGAGAGGGAACCTACGCTTCCTTGATCTTATTGGCTTGGGAAACGATGAAGTCATAGTTTTTTGTCACAATTGGCACTACTTGCTCAATTTTCCCTTGGAGTTCCTGAATGGAATCGATATGGTCATCCATTTTTTCTTTCGTTGGTTCACATTCCAGATTTTCAATAACTTTGAGGGCTACATCTTATGCGTGAAGGGTTGTCGCAGGGTTTTTGTTCCTAGTCAAGTATGATATCTCCCCGACAAAGGCTTGAAGGTAGGTTGCTAAGGTGAAATCATCAAGTGACTTCAATTTCTCTTGAATCATATTAACAATGGTGTTGAATCTTTGGTTGAACTCCCTCACTGGTTCCTTCTTATCCCTTTTGATAAGGAGAAAGTCTCTATATAGCTCAACAACGCTCCTTTCTTCCACCCATGTGGATGAGAAATCATTGATCAAATCATCCCAAGAGGATATGGACCCTTCTGTGAGAGTCATGAACCAATTTTGCGCATAATATATTAGTGCAAGGGAAAACAAGGTCATGAACGCATCTTCTTCAACATTCTTTCCATAGAAAAATTGTTGAAAAGGGCTAATGTGTGATGTTGATATTTGTAGCTTGGGAGGTACTCCAAGCCTTGAGGATTGAGGGTTTGGAGGAAGGAGCTCCACAAGTGGCCTTGTGGGATTGAAACCCAAGCCTAGGGTTTTTCACCCAAAGTTGTTGGGCCAAAACCGTGATGATATTTTGACATGTGATGGTTCGAGATGATAGTGGACTTCGCGAGCAACCAGATGCATCGAAAATCATCGAAATTTGAGTTGTAAATATTGAGATATTAATTTTTGAAGTACGAGTGTGGCCTTGCATAAGGAGAGGTCAATTCAGTCTAGTTCTTAAAGGTCTAATGACAGTTTTCAAGCCCTAAAAGGGAAGTTCGCTAGAGCCCTTGAGAATCTTATATAAGGAGATGTTGTGTGAGGAAATATTTGAATTAGATGCGGTCCTGAGCAGACTCCAAGCGAAGGGAAAAGAGGTAAAGTTTAGCATCCTTCATGACTGTTTTGGAGGTCGAGTGTATTGAAGGTCAGGCTAAGTAGGAAAGGGTGATTTCTGGATTGTTTTGGCAATGGTTTAGGGCTTGTCTACCTCAAATTGGAGGGTCGTAGAGGATCTGAAGAAATTGCAGGTGGTCCGAGCTTGAGACAGGGCATCTTCAAGAGGGTTGATACCTTTGTTTTGGGAGTAGAACACTCAGATCTATAGTGGAGACAAGAGAGAAATCCAGAGGTAAGGTTTGGGGTTATTTTTGCATGTTTTGATGAGTATTTTGTCTCTTTCTAGGGACGCAGAGAAGTGTTGTAGGTACAACACTGTTGGAGGACTTGTAGAAGGGTCTAGAGGCCTAGTTTAGTTACTCTCTCTTAGCTGTAGTCGTCAAGGATAGGTCGTAGCCCAAACAGAGGTATTTTCCTGTTCAAGTAAGCTGAGACCCTTGTTGTAGCTATTTGTGGAGTTGCAGGAGGATCGAGGATTTGGAGGAAGGAGCTCCACAAGTGGCCTTGTGGGCTTGAAACCCAAGCTTGGGGTTTTGCACCCAAAGTTGTTGGGCCAAACCGTGAAGATATTTTGACATGTGATGGATGGAGATGATAGAGGACTCTGAGAGCAATCGGATGCATCGAAAATCATCGAAATCTGAGTTGTCAATATTGAGATATTAATTTTTGAAGTACAAGTGTGGGCTTGTGTTAAGTCTCCAAAATGTCATTCACTTTTACCCACATTTCCATCATTTTACCCTCATTCCATAATTCCGTAGCTACATAACCCTACATTAAGTAACCATTTTCATGATCATATGGGTTTAGCATTATATTTTCCAAAGTCATTTATTTTGAGTATTTTAAGTGAATTTGTGATTAAATATTATAAAATTAACATGTTTTCATATATACATGAAAGTGGTATAAGTTTTGTAATATTGTAGGCCCACTTGGAGATTCTAAAAGGGTCCTACTTGGCCTTATAATTACAAATTCGAATTTCAAATTCCAACTCATGAGGATTTGTAGAATATTTGAAGAATACATGGATCATTAAGGTAAGAACATTCAAAGGAAAAGAATCATGGATGTTTTGAGATGTGTCTTTATCAAAACTATGAGAGAATTTGGAGAAGATTTGTATTTTATATTTTTAGGAGATTGGTTGTAACCACATGAGATAAATGTGGATTTAGGAGAGATTTGAGGATCTATAGTTATCTTCAATTTTTGTATAAATAGGAGTGCACTCTTCACACAAAGGGTTGTCAATTGTGGTAGAAAATGATTGGTTGTAAATTGTTGGGTGTTAGATATTAGAGGTAGCTAGTGGCTAGTTGATAGTTGGAGGTTCCAAGTTCCATTCAAGATGTGATTTTTAAAGTGAGGAGAGAGAATTCTTGTAATATCTTGAAATCATTTTATGAAATTCATACTTCCACTTTGATCTTCAAGATGTGATAGTTGTTCGGTGTGCTTGCTGAAAAATTGAGGCCCCCCATCAACCACAATTTGCATACTTTTGTACATATCGGTAACATAGTTAAGTTATGTTATTTCATTTCTTTTCAATAAGTGTGTTTCCATTTTATGCAAGTGTGTTTTTCCTTTCAGCAAAGTGTGATTTACTTTTCAGCAGGTGCGAGTGTGATTTCAATTCAGCAATTCATTTATGCAAGCGTGGTGCGATTTCAATTATGCAAGGGTGATGTGATTTTATTTATGCAAGCATGGTGCGATTTCAATTATGCAAGGGTGGTGTGATTTTATTTATGCAAGTGTGGTGTGATTTCAATTCTACAAGAGTGATTTCAACTTCATGAAAGTGTGATTTCAATTTCTTTATATTTAGTTTGATTTGGTTCGAATTAGATTGATTTAATTTATTTTGTAATTAGTTTTAATTGCATTAGATTAATCTAATCTGAAAGATAACAACTATTAATTGTGGACAACTAGGTACAAACTCCATGTTGTGAGGCTCGGATGAATATGCCAATATTTTTATTGAACTCCTCTTTTGGTGAGGTGCAAGATCGATCTAAAGATCATCTTAATCCGATGAGTACAATATTTATTTTGAATTTATTCAAAATATGTGCAGGTCGACCTTAAGGTTTTGTGCCCCAGCAGTTGTGTCACACACCCTCACTGATGGATATAAATTGGTCAACATTGGAGGACATTTTCACTCATCTCATCCTCACACATTTCTCTCTCCTCATATGATTGGTTCGAAGACCTTGGAGGCTCTTCTCTCCACATGTGGGAAATTTCAGCAGCAACTCTTTTCTATTTTTGGCCTAGGGTTTTTGTAGCATCTTTGACCAACGTTGACTTTGGTCAACACAAGGTCAAACGGACCTGAAACTCTCCCAAATTTTTGACCTTTCAAATCCACATTTTTTGGCACTATTCCTGAGGCAAGACGTTGACTTTGACTTTGTTGTGTTGACCTAGCTGCTGTTGCTATTTGCATTGATCGTTGACTGACAACGTTGACTTTTGGGTTGAATTTTGAGTTGACTGTTTTGGCTGTCCTAGAGGGTTGTGTGACATTGTTGGTTGGCTGACCATATTGAGACTTTGTTGGTTAAAGCATCCTGCTGATCGCCGTAATACACCAACACTTATAAATTTATGGCTTGTCTTCTGTCGATCTACTGGTATGTTCTATCAGCGTTTTACTTTATTGTTTATGTGATTGGTAACTGATATTGGGATAAAAAGTAAAGTTGCATCAAGCATAGAACATCTACAAAAATTTACAACAACCTAGTACATATAGTACAGGTATACCTCGTCAGTCTACGAAACCTCGGGTCGACAATTAAATTACGGGGATTTAACTAACCATTTAATCACCCAATAGCTTGCATAAGGAGAGGTCAAGTCGGCCTAGTTGTTAGAGGTCTAATGACAGTTGTCAAGCCCTCAAAGGGAAGTTCGTTGGAGCCCTTGAGAATATTATATAAGGAGGTGTTGTGTGAGGTTATTTTACACATCCTTGGGCATGAGAAAAAGCTATCTTTAGTTGAGGAGATCTCTGAATTAGCCACGGGTGTGGGCAGACTCCAAGCAAAGGGAAAGGAAGCTAAGTTTAGCGTCCTTCATGACTGTTTTGAGGCCGAGTTTATTGAAGGTCAAACTGAGTAGGAAAGGGTAATTTTTGGACTGTTTTGGCAATGGTTTAGGGATTGTCTACCTCATATTGGAGGGTCGCATAGGATTTGAAGAAATTTCAGGTGGTCCGAGCTTGATATAGGGAATATTCAAGAGGGTTGAGACCCTTATTTTGGGAGCAGAACACTCAGATCTATTGTGGATACAAGACCACAGTCCAGAGGTAAGGTTTGGGGTCATTTTTGCATGTTTTGATGAGTATTTTGTCTCTTTTTAGGGACACAGAGAAGTGTTGTAGGTACAACACCGTTGGAGGACTGGGTCAAGAGACCTAGTTTAGTCCCTCTCTCCTAGCCACAGTCGTCAAGGATAGGCCGTAGACAGAGGTATTGAAGTGAACAAAGTTCCTTCTCAAGTTAAATACTCCAAAAGACTTAGAATATCAAAATATCCATTGAGGATACAAATATTATATTAAATAGTATGAATGAGAATTACAAATGAGGCCTACTTATATACCTAGATAGGTGCCTCTTCACGAAAGGTCATGTCTCATTTAGACATGCCCTTTCAACCTAATTACTAATTGACTAATTAATCATTATTTATATTATTTATTCATTACATCTGTGTAGAATGTGATACGTGCATGACCAAAAGGGATCAGCCCTCGGTATCACCACTCCATAATATCGCCATCTAGGTGCAAAATGGCATGTCTAATAGCATCCACCTCTCTCATGGGGTTTAGCCAGAAATATTTGTCTAGTTCTTGTACCCATTTTCTAATAGAACTCCTAGCTGAGCCATCAAAGTGGGTGAGGGTCATTTTTCTCTCAATGCTACTCACTCTCTCGTGAGCCACAGGTTTGTCTATGGTTCACAGCTCACAGTGCATACATGCCCAACGCCCTCATGATCTTGCTAACTCCCACAACTGGCCAAGACCATGCTCTGATACCACTGTAATGTTCCAAATTTGAATTTTAGCATTGATATTTAAGCAAGAACACAATGAAACACAGAAAATTCAAACAACAATTAACACCATAAAATTTACACTAGAAATGCACCATTCTGAGCCATTGTATTATCAAGAGGAGCATACAAGTATATGAAATATGTGCACCTGGGCTTGCCAAAGCAAGCTAAACAACCCCAGGTGAGAAAATATGCTACCCAAATGTAACAAAACGTTTTAGGATTGCGTTGGCCTTGGAGATTTAAAAGCTGTTTCACAAACACGAAAAACCTACCCAGAAAGGGTTTTGGAAAATTCTACTGACCATCCGGGACCCAAAATTTCAGCTCACTCCTCCCCACTGGCTGCCAAATAATTTTGTTGTATAGAGCACCAAAACTCCCCCAACAATTCTGCAAAATTAGGAGCCAACTCCTTGACACCTAACCGAAAAAATGCAAAAATGTTTTGGGCTAATTCTGACCTCTCAAAATTTCCCAAAATTGGTGCTACGCTCTCCTTGGCAGAAACTGCATACCCCACAACCACAACTGCTAAATATGACGCTTATCCCTCCTCAATCTACTGTAGAACTGCCCTAAAATTTTCCTCCGAAAGAAGTGAGAGGTTTGACTTCCAGAATACGGCACAAAAGAGATGGATCCTGCCCCACGAATTTTTCCCAATGACACTTCTGCGCAGATCCTAGAATGGAAAATTTGGCTCTCTCAAGAGCAGCAAATTCTAGCCTTGAAATTCTCCACATTTGTTGGTCCACCCTTAATGAAATTTCTCCTAAATCCTCCAGCCAAAATACCCCTTGAAACTCCCTCAACTAAGTGGTACGATTTTTGCTACTACGTCCTCCTGTATGCTGAAATTGGCTAAAGAAAGAGCTTATATGAGCCACAAACTCTAGCAAATCTCCTCCCACTAAGTCCTGAAATTCTCTCCTAAGGTGGCAATCTAAGTCCACCGAAGAAAGAGCTGAGCTTTCCGCTCGAAAATCTCTTTATGCTAAGCAACACTAGTAGTCTTGGCTAAGCAACTCAGGAGTACTCTAATTCAAAAATTCAAATTGTCAAAAGCCCCCAAAATGATGCCTCTTCCTTCTATTTATCTTTGCTTCCCCCTTTCTCTCTTTGTGGGCCCCACCAATTTGAGCTCCTTCTCCCTAGCTTGATTTTCCTAAGGAGTTCAAATTCCCCTTTTTGGGTGGCCCCCACATCCCACTACCAATTTAATTTTTCCTTTTCTCTAATGGTGGTGGCCTCCATCGCTCCTCCCACTTTTCCTAAGTCTACCAACCAGAATATTTCCCAACACCCAATGGCAAAAATGGAAAGCCTTCTTAGCAAAATTAATTTAATTGGGGACATTACACAACTCCTATATAACTTTTCCACAGAGGTAGCTACCCAAACCTTCACATATCATCAAAGGGATGAAGGTTCTCCTCACGACTCCTTTCTTTGACAAAGTAAACATGAGAAGGATAATTCCTCAATGGATGCAATATGCCCTTCATCCATTAAGATTTGAAAACATTATAGGAGCCCCTCACCTTTTGCCTTCTGAATATGATAATTCACCCACTTTTATGATAAAAAGGATGAGGATCCTTGTTAGTCTCTTGTATTCTATAGTATCACTAGATGACTATGGATTTTCTACAGTCTATCGAAAATAACATTCCCTGACTATTATTTATTTTCAGAAATCTCATTGCCTTCATTATTTTTCATTGAACCTATTCATTATCTCTCATTGGACCTTTTCCAATACCCTCATGCTATGAAAGCCCATGTTTGACCTTAAAACCCTTCATTTAGTCTTACCCCTTCTTAAAACCTCCCTCCCTATGCTAAATACCCCATTCTTCTCACCTAAAATCCTTGCCCCTCCACTTTTTCCCCTCCAGTCATTCCAAACAATGTAAAAACCCATTTTTACATTGTTTTGAAATGAAATTTGACTCGAGTCCCACTCTTTAAAACAAACCCTGTTTATTTTAAAACACTCGACCCCTTTGCATTTGAAACCCTGCTTTAACCCTTCACCCTTAGTTTTTATATAACCCTGGCCCACACCTTTATGTTTTAAGTGCCTCCGCTTTAATATTTACCTCGAGCCCCACATTGTTTTTAACCCTCTGCTTCGTTATACCCCGGGACCCACATCATGTTTTAAACCCGCGATCAATCGAACCCTGACCATCGTCTGATCTTCCCCCTGTATCCAACGGTCCTCACTCCATATCGCAACCCAAACCGTCCAACGTTTAAAACTTTGGAGGGGTTGCGAAATGGACAGTTTGAGAACCGTCCCATTCGCCACGTGTCGCTCCTCCCTCTTATCGCATGCCCCCAACCAAAACAACAAACCACCTATGCACCGTGCGAAAACCAAAAAACCGCCCCCGCGCATAATGAAAACCGTCCAATGATTCAAATTCAAAGCCACATGCCAGCCATGATAAACCTATTTTCCTTGTGTTGCTGCGATAAAGCCCTGAGACACTGTGACAACCCCTGCAACGCTTCTTGAGGGCCTGGGAGGCCATAGCCAAACGTAGAAAACCAATAAAGCCTCCATTGTCCGAACTTTGTCCACAGATTTCCCGAGATCGTCAAAACCATTGCTTGCCTCCCCGCGGACCTCACGTTTTTATTAATAAATTGTTTTTTAAGTTTTGCAGGTGGCATACATTACGAAAGATGCAGTAATCCATTTTCTAAGAACTGTTAAATCAGGGTTCTTTGGGTGACGATCCAGAATGCCTTATTCATCAAAGGATTAGGAGTGCAAGAACAAACAAAGCAACAATGGGACAAAAAGGGAGACATTAGTGGTTGACAGTATTTTTACATTCATCCCGACAACATCAAGGCTTATTCAATTCAAAGGACAGTAAAAGCAAAAGAGTTAAACATAACAGTTAGGTTCAAAGTAAAGGACAAAGTTAAGAAGAAGGAAAAGATGAAGGCAAGTGAAAAACGCAATTAAAGAAACAGTGATAGGTAAAAAGGATTGAAGATCAGTAAAAGGTTAAAATTAAAGGAAACAGAGTAAAGGAGAAATACAACAGTTAAAGGTAAAAGAGGTAAACCCAGCTGTCAGAGGTAGAAATGCAAAAGAATAAAGCGAATCAAAAAATAAGATCAAGAAATAAATTACGAAGACAGTAGAGGCAGTGAGAAGAAGGGATACAAATGATGACAGATCAGAGTTTAAAGACAAAACAGAGGATAAATCAACGAGGAAGACCACACCAGGTGTCAAGGCCATTCAACATTTACTTCTTCCAAATCACTTTGGCCACCTATAGCCATATTTTGATTTAATATAAGCTACCTACAGTTAATATTATAGTCAAATATATTTTAGCAGCAGCTTGGAAGTTATTGTAAAAGTTAATGTTAAAGGAAAAATAGTTAAAAGATAGCTCAACAATTAATTAGAGAGTTATTATTACAGCAAGCCAGTCAGTGATATTTTGGCATTGGGCCTTGCATGGTCTCAAAGGTCAAGATTACATTTACTCTGTAATAAGTGCAATCTGAAACCCTAGAGTAGGATCAGCTCCTCAATTTGTAGTTAAATACTGCATGTATTGTTGGTTGCTAGGCTGGATTTTGATCAGACTCTGAGTTGCAAAGAATATTGCACTAGAGCATTGTAATTGTTTTGGACATCAGTAATACAAGCACGGTCACAAGATTCTTGAGATATGTTAATGGTGATGTTATCCCTCTTTGTCAATGTTTCTCCTTTGTTTTTCACATTGTACATCAGTTTCTGTGATAATAGAACATAAATTTTAGATTGATATATGCTGTTTTGGCACCTTAACTCTGTTTGTTACCTTTATCTTTATGTTTTCCTCTGCAAGGTCTAATTAAAGAATTTAGGGGTGTCATGCTCTTTAGTTTCACCTAGCTTGTTGTCTTGAGGTTTTCTTAGAAAATTTTAGCTAAATAATTCAAGGGTATCCTGCTCTTAAGTTTTACCAAACTATTATCTTAAAGGCCTTCTTTGAAGTCTGGTTAAAGAATTATTAACTGCTCTTTAATTTCATTGAACTGTTATCTTGAATGTTTTCTTTGTTTGAAAGTAATAACTAAATAATTCTTAACTGCTCTTTAGGATTATTGGATTGTTGCCTTGAGGCTTTCTTAGTGAAGTACAACTAAAGAATTCTTAACTACTCTTTAGTTTACCAAAATGCTATCTTAAAGACTTTTCTTGTTGAAGTATAGTTAAAGGATTCTTAATTGCCCTTTAGTTTTACTAAATTCAAAACTTATTGTCATCTCATATTCATTTTACCTAAGAAGTTCCACTTGATATAGTTAGCTTTCCCTATGAAAACCCTTGAAAAGTTGATGTATAATTTAAACCTTTTATGACTCCATGGCCCAATGGATTAAGCTTCCCACATTCTATCTATTCAACTAAAACAAACAATCAATAAATCAAACAAAACAAACAACCCCAAAACTTCATAACTAGAATCAAATCAGAAGAATATAAGCATAAAGATAAATCAGTTAACCATAAACATAGAGAGAGCCCTCTCTGAGCCCAGGAAGGCTAGGTCTTGGACTCCAAAGTGGTTTGATGTGGTTCCCTGCTACTTGTTCTTGCCAATCTTGCAAATTACAGGGAGCCAACATAATGGCGACCATACTGGGGAGACTGAGTTATTATAAAGCTTAATATTTCCTCAATAACTCAGAAACCCCACTCAAATTTAAATGATTCAAGTATTAGCCAATACTGGTGTTTGGTTGCTGATGGTGGACAATAGCCAGCCTCAGGAAAGTTAAAATCATCCACCTGGTGACTCCAATGGTTTTCAGTAGGCCAGCTAACTCCACTGGTTTTCTACAGACTCCACTAGGAAATTATCGAGAAATCCTAATATTATCAAAACTCAAAAAGAACCCAGTTAAAATACTTTGTGAATTAAGTATTTTCTTTCACAGATTGGTTTGTTTTCAAACTATTATAAGACTTTCAACCTCTCTGAACCTTGGGTCCAAGTTCTGGCTTCTAGAAGAATCTGTACCAGATCCCATCCAGACCCAAACCCTTCTGCAATAGTTGACAATCCAGAGCACATCCTAAGGAAAACTCCTAGATCTAAAAGTCCAACTGGTAGCAAACCTTTTCACAAAGCAAGTTCCTTACCTAAAAACCTTAAAGACTTGCAAAATATCCTATCTGACTCACCCCTGGAACAAAGCTTGTCCAGGACTAGATCTTAGAATTGGATAACCCAAATAGCTTTAGACCCATCCATCTTACAGTAGAATCCTGTTGTACTAACTTCAACCCTCATTCACACACCCATTGTTCGCCTTCCTCCATTTAAACCTCCACCTCCTTTTGTAAACCCTCCATTTGTTAACCCCCCTTTGTTTCCCCAACTACCAGCCATGTCAACATAGTTATACCATTGCCTGTAGCAGTTCTACCACAGGACTATCAGTCCAAAATCCCCTTATTTGATACAAGTGATTCTACAACTGCTCAACAACATGTGGATAGAATGGATGACTATTTTGACAGACAAGAAATAGATGATGAAAATGTTAAGGTAAGAATGTTTGCTCAAAGCTTAGGGGGAGAAGCAAGAAAATAGTTCAAAGGCCTAACCCGTAATAGCATACATGACCTCCCTGCTTTCCATCAACTATTCTTAAACAAATGGGAAGTCAAGAAAAATCCTCTCCAAGTCTTATCAGAGTATGAAAACATCAAAAGAAATGTTAGAGAGGGTGTCCAAGATTACTGCACCAGGTTCAATTGTGTATATAATGCCCTCCCTCCTCACATGAAACCTCCACAAGGTCTAGCCCTAATGCAATTTCCAGATGGTTTTGACCCAGAAATGGCTTATCAACTAAGAGAAAGAGACCCCCTTATATTAGAAGACATGCAGAGGGGTGCAGTAAGTGTAGAGGCAAATTTGATTGCCAAAAGGGCTAGAATGAGAAATGAAAAAAGAGTCACATATAGGGAAGAAACTGTAGCCTCCTCATTTGATACTAAGATTGATAACCTAGTTAGAACCATGGAAAGGATGATGGAAATAATAAACATAAATGAGAGAGCATTTCTTAGAGAAAACCAGACAGCTCCTCAAAATAGAAACCAAAACCAAAACCAAAACTTTAGGAGAAATCCCCTTCAAATAAGACAGAGAGGACCTGACCAGCAAATCAGGCCTCCTTTCCAAGAAAACTATGCTGATGAGGATGAGGGGGTGATTGAAGAAATAAAGACAAGTCAAATCAATCTAATGGGAGTAAATAATGAGAATATTGTTTTCCTCACTGAGGAAGAGCAAGGCATTTTTTCCCCAATTCAATTTGAAGAAGAATGCCTAGAATCCGAAGACTATAAACAAGGCTTCAAAAATGCTATCATGGAAGTACATATGACCTCAAAATCAAGAAAAATCAAGATATCCCCAAGAGAGAGAACCCTAAAATTTCTGCTAGAAAGATCCCTAAAATTGATCCTGAAAAAACAATAGAAACTTCAAACAGAGTGGTTAAAAGTTCTGATAAAAATAAAAACAAAAACAATCCAGAAAGCAGCACTAGTAAATCAACTCGTAGCCCAAACAAAATTGATTTAACTGAGATCCCCAATGCAAATCAGCAATCTAAAATTGTTGCAAAAACAGTGTCTGATAAAACTGACTTAAATCTTCCAAAAACACAAACACCCTTCAGTATTGAGAATGAAATTGCTAAGATAAAAATCTCCATACCTCTTACTAAATTAATTGGCCAAGATGTATATAGATCCCAAGTTTTAAAATCTTTAAACATAGGAGAAAATGTTGATACTGTAAACTTGAATGATGACAAACCTGAGCTTTTGTTTGGACCTAAAGTAGAATGTAAATTCTAAGAGGGAGGTGTACCTCCATTTTATGTCAATTTGAACATCCATGATAAAATCATTCATAATGCCATTTTAGATTCAAGAGCTTCACATAACCTCATGCCAAAGGTAGTTATGGAAAGACTTGGCCTTGAGATAACTAGACCATACAAAGACTTGTACTCTTTTGACTCCAGCAGAGTTAAATGTCTAGGCTTAATCAAAGATCTTTGTGTTACTCTAGCACAAATACCAGCCAAAAGCCTAGTAATAGATATTGAAGTGGCTGACATTCCCCCTAAGTATGGCATGTTCCTATCATGCTCATGGGAGCCAAACTTCAAGGCACCCTCCAAATGGATATGACCTATGCTACCATACCTGTCTTTAGTCAACCAAGAAGACTATATAGGGAAACCCATATGAAATACATGGTCCTCAATCAAGAAAAGCCTGATAACTCCCCTCTCTATTCTGTCCACACAAACTTTGATTCATTTATCCTTTACAATGATGAAAACAATGATGAACAAGTAGCAAATGAACAAACAACTGAAAAAGAAGAAGAAAAGGAAGAACAGTAAGACCAAATAGATAAAGAACAACATAACGACGAACCTGAAATTGAACCTCTTTGGAGCATGAGCTTTGATGGTTCTTGTGGCAAAACTGGATCTGGAGCAGGTGTTTGGGTACACAACACTGAGAAAAACCACGCAAAGAGTCATTCATATAAACCGAACTTTCAATGCACAAATAATATAGCAGAATATGAGGCACTTCTTCTAGGGATACAATTACTAAAGAAATTAGAAGCCAAAAGGATCTCTGTCCATGGGGATTTTGAGCTAGTCATAAGGCATATTAAAGGAGAATATTCAGCTAAACACCCTAGACTAAGGGCATACAGAAATGTTTCCCTTGACCTCCTAAAAACATTCAAAGAATATGACCTTGCCTCTGTCCCCAAAAATTAAATATCCTTGCCAACTGTCTAGTATTTGCAGCCAGTACTTGTCAAAAACCTCATCATAACAAACAATATACAGTAAAGGTTAAGTACAGACCAACTGTCCCTAATAATATAAGATATTGACAAGTTTTTGAAGGTGACAAACAGATTGAATATTTACTGCAGTCCAGAGATGAGTTTGAAATGCCAAATTCAGACTTAGACCATGAGGAGGACTACTCTACTGAGGAACAAACATGCCTGGAGGAGTTCCTTCATGATGCTGATATAAATCTGTTAGCAAAAGCAGACCTACATGGGACAAAAATGTGTGAAGATCCAGAAAAAGAAGAGGTTGAAGTGCTACATTTCAAAGATAATACCTTGCCAAGAGGACTTGTCCCTCTAGAGGAACTTTT
The DNA here is from genome assembly GCA_034641835.2 of Pinus albicaulis. Taxonomy (NCBI): domain Eukaryota; kingdom Viridiplantae; phylum Streptophyta; class Pinopsida; order Pinales; family Pinaceae; genus Pinus; species Pinus albicaulis. Next base: position 306,678,525 of record CM076578.1, on the reverse strand, counting down.
TGATTTCAATGATGTTGCCAGAAAGCCAAAGATGGAATCCACTGAAGCAAATGTAGAATATTGCAATATAGGTAGTGAGCAAGAACCCAATATGATAAAACTGTCCAAGACACTTCCAAGACATATAAAGTAGAAATATATTGAGTTGTTCAAAGAATTTAGTGATGTGTTTGCTTGGAGCTATGAAGACTTGAAGTCCTATGATATTGATATCATCTAGCACAAAATTCCACTCAAAGAAAGCCAAAAGCCCTTTAAACAGAAGTTGCACAGAATAAACGTTGTCCAAATGCCACTGGTTGAGAAAGAAATAAAGAAAATGCATGATGTTGGGATAATAGTCCCACTCAGATACTCAGAATGGGTTTCAAATCTTGTATCTGTGAGGAAGAAGACAGGAGAAATTAGGCTCTGCATAGACTTCAAAATTTAAACAAAGCATCCTTGAAGGACAACTACCCTTTACCAAAAATGGATCACATATTGTAAAGGGTAGTAGGCTCCAAAAGGATATCTCTACTTGATGTCTTTTCAAGGCACAACCAGATGTTGGTACATCTAGATGATCAACACAAGACAACTTTCACTACTCCTTGGGGCACCTTCATGTATGTGAAAATGCCTTTTGGGTTAATGAATGTTGGGGCTACTTTCCAAAGAGCAATGGATATTGTTTTCTCAGAAGAAATAGGTTTCTTCATTGTAATATATCTTGATGACATCACAGTCTATTAAAAATCTGATAAAGAACATCTAGCCCATTTGAGAAAGTTCTTTGAGAAGTGCAGAAAGTATGGTCTGTCTTTGAATCCCAATAAATCATTATTTGGCCTCCAAGAAGGAAAACTTCTCAGCCACATCATATCTGAAGAAGGGATCAAGATCGACCCAAATAGGATTGAGGGAATATTGCAAATCAGTCACCCAAGAAATATTAAAGAGTTGCAATCTTTCATAGGAAAGATAAATTTTCTAAGAAGGTTCATACCAAACCTTGCAGAACTCCTGAGGAACATCACCAATATGCTCAAAAGAGAGTCAAGAGTCATACCAAAGAGGCAAAGCAATCCTTTGACTTAGTGAAGCAAGCACTTACACAAACACCTGTTCTGATCAGCCCTGACTTCACCAAAGATTTCTTCATTTTCTCCTTTGCATCAAAACACACAGTTGATGTTGTCTTACTGCAAAAAAATACAAAAGGGCAGGAGCAGCCCATAGCATTCTTCAGCCAAGCATTGAGAGATGCACCTCTGAAATATAATATAATGGAAAACAAGTTTTTGTCTTAATCAAAGCACTGAAAGATTTCAGGGTCTACATTCTGCATTCACACATCAATGCATTTGTGCCTCAAACAGTGGTTAAAGACATACTTACACAAGATTCTGATGGGAAAAGAGGTAAGTGGATTGCTGTCATCTTGGAATATGATCTGGAAATCAAGCCCACCAAGCTAATCAAAGGACAAGGATTGGCTAAATTTATGGCTGAAACAAATTTTCAAGCACTAGACATCAATATGATTGACTCATTGGATGAACAAGAGGAGATGGCGACTCCACCTATTGAGAAAGCATTTCTGAACTGTAAATTTATGTAAATGTTTTGTGCTTGATGCAAATTTACTTTCACTACAACAATTACATAAACAATCAAGTAAAGTGCTGATAGAACATACCAGTAGATCAATAGAAGAAAAACCAGAAACAAATAAATGTGTTGGTGCATTACGGCGGTCAACAAGATGCTTCAACCAGCAAAGTCTCCTTGGTCAGCCAACTCGGCATGTGTCACAACAATCCTCAAAACAACCACACAGTCAACTCAAAGTCAACCCTAGAAAAAGTCAACGCTGCCCAGAAAAGTCAATGCAAAACAGCAGCAACAGCAACAACACCAATAGTAACAACAGCAACAACACCAACACCAACACCAACAGCAGCAACAACAGCAAAGCAACAGCACCAGCAGCAACAGCAGCAAAATTCTCTTCGTCCTTCTTTCCCACCTGTGAACCGAAAATTGCCTCCAAGGAGCTTGAACCAATTAGAAGAGGAGAGATGATGTGTGAGGATGAGATGAGTGAAATGTCCTCCAACGTTGACTCTATTTATATCAATCATTGAGGGTGTGTGACACATTTGCTGGGGGTGTAAAACCTTAAGGCCGACCTGCACATATTTTGGAAGTATTAAAAATAAATTCAAAATAAATGTTCTACTCATCGGATCAAGATGATATTTATATCAATCTTGCACCTCTTCAAAAGAGGAACCCAATAAAAATATTGGTGTCTTCATCTGAGCATCACAACATGGAGTTTGGACCTAGTTGTCCAATTTTAACACTCCCTCTCAACTAGGGAGAACTCCATCCACCTGTGCAATCAAACATCGTGCGTCAGCCCGCCGTAACTTGCTTTGTTGGCCTCTTTATTTCAAAACAAAAGTGCGTCAGTCACAAAGACATCATTCCCAGCTGACAAATTCAGCCCAGAGGTCTGAAACCTCTATAGGACTCACAAAGAGTCTCATACCAACCCAAATTTGGTTTACCTAACCTGAAGTCAGTTGGAGATCTGAAACCTCACATGGACTCAAAGAGTCACATACCAACCCAAAGTTGGTTTATCTGACCCGAAGTCAGTAGGAGGTCTAAAACCTCTCTAGACTTGATCCCAGATCAAGTGGTTGGACACATGTCATCCTAGACAAAGAGTACGGCAATCTCTGATGCGTCCATCAGTCTTTGCTACTAGTCTCTAGCTTTTCCCACCTCATTGGCCAAATGAGAGGTACTTCCCATGAGTCATAAACTCAATGGGTAGGATTCATATGGGGCACAGATCACGAGAGGCGAACCAACTCAATCATCATAACGGTGAGTCAGAAGCAACACAAGGTTCAGCAAGCCTAGCCCCGTGTGTGCGTATAGCTCCGAGAAGCTATCCCTAGATCCCCCCAGAGCTCCAAGAGCTCATCTTCCAACAGGACCCTCAGAATAGGGTCGTTCCACGATTCCAAGATTCTCACGGAAGGTTAGGAACATGACCTTCCCTAAGGGCATTGTGAGAATATCCGCGACTTGCTCATCAGTTCCTATATGATCGAGCCTTATGACGCCTCGTTGTACCATATCCCAGATAAAGTGATACCAGCCATCAACATGCTTGGATCATTCGTGGAACACGGGATTCTATGACAAACGAATCCCCCTCAAGTTATCACCAAGGATAACGGTGGCATCTAGCACATGCTCGAACAACTCACTGAAGAGCTTTCACAACCAAGTGACTTCAAAAAAGGTCATACGTGTTATAATGTATTCGGCCTCAACGGTGCTCAAGGCTACCGACTTCAGTTTCCTGCCCGAAGCAGATCTACGTGTGAAGCAGCATCCAAATGTGCTCTTGCGATCCACCACACTGCCAGCCCAATCGGGATCAGTATATCCATGGAGTGTCAAACTCTCGGCAGTGTGTCTCAGCCCATAGTCTAACGTGCCCCAGAGATATCTCAAGAGTTTCTTGGCACCAACCCAGTGAATGTTATGATCAACCATGTGTTGACTCAAAGTGTTCACTGCACAACATACGTCCAAACAGGTGTTCACTAAGAACATTAAGGCCCCTACGATCTGATGATAATCAGTAGGATATGCTAACATGGGCCCATCAGCACTGCCACTTAGCTTCTTAAAGTTGAGCTCCATTGGTGTCGACACAGACTTGCAGTCCACCATACCAAATCTTTCCAGAAGCTTCACAATGTATTTTCCGTGAGAAAGGAAAATGTCGTCAGGTCTCTACCAGACCTCCAGGCCTAGGAAATAGTGCATTAATACTAGGTCCTTCATCTCAAACTCAGCAGCGAGCTCCCTCTTGCACTGATAAATGAGAGGGTCAACACCTGTAAGGAAGAGGTCATCCACATACAGCACCATAATGAGAGGCTTCTCCCTGTCAACCTTGAAGTAAAGGTTCGGATTAGCATTACTATGAGTGAAGCCTAGCTTCATCAGGTAGCTATCTATCCTCTCGTACCAAGCTCTGGGTGCTTGCTTCATCCCATACAGGTCTTTCTTCAACCTGCAGACATGGGTGTCTCGATCCCAGACTTCGAATCCCAGAGGTTGTTCTACATACACCTCTTCCTTTGTTGCACCATGCAAAAAAGCGGTCTTCACATCCATCTGATGAAGACTCCATCCTTGCGTAGCAACAAGGGCTATGATAGATCTAACGGTGGTATATCGTGCCACAGATATGAATATGTCATCATAGTCGATGCCTTCCTTTTGAGAGAAGCCACGGGCAACAAATCTTGCCTTGAACTTTTCAACACGTCCATCAGATCCATGCTTGATCATGTAGAGCCATTTCGAGGTGACAACTTCTTTGTCCTTCGGTCTTGGAACTACATCCCAGACATCATTCTTCATTATTGACTCATACTCTTCATGCATAGCATCCTTCCAGACTTGATGCTTTACGACTTAGTCAAAAGATCCAGGCTTGGATTGTACAATAGTACTCATGGCTGCTAGATACCCTTGGTATCTACTCGGCTTCTTGCTTTCACGGAATGTCCCCCTTTGGGGCCGTATGTCCCTTAGCATCCTCGAGAGTGTCCCTGAGCCATGATGGTCTCTTTCCCAGTGAAGGAGGTGGATCAATCGGGTTCATCGGTCCTTCAACATCAGGCATCGTCTCATCCTTCGGTTCTTCTTGATTTCCAGGCCTTACTTCATGATCTTCCTGGGATCTCGGAAGATTGATTACTTTCTTCAGGGAAGCATCTTCATCAAAATTGACATCGTGGAATATCTCCACTTCCCTTTGACGACCAGGCACATAGACTCTATAGGCCTTCATATTTTCACCGTAGCCCACAAACATTCCTTTCTTCCTAGAAGCATCCAGCTTGCTCCTCTTTTCTTTCGACACATGAAAATAAATAGGACACCCAAAAAGTCTAAAATGTGAGACGTCAGGTTTCTTACCAGAGAAAACCTCTTCGGGAGTTTTGGAGTCTAGAGTGGAATGCAGGCATCGGTTTTGTATTTACATAGCAGTGTTTGCAGCTTCTCCCCACAGAAACTTCGGTAGACCTTGGTCACATAGCATGGCACGGGCAGCTTCCAGAATGGTCCTGTTCTTTCGTTCAACAACACTATTTTGCTCAGGAGTATATATACAGTTGTGATATTCCTCTTAATGCCAGCTTCTTTGCAACATTTTTTGAACTTGTTCGTCTCATATTCAATGCCATTATCGGTCTGTCGGATAGCATCTCATGTCATTGCTCCCAGTGGACTTCCTCCAACCTTGTAGAGTGTATCAATTCTAGACACAAACGTGATAGCTTCCTTGAAGCTCTTCTTCCACATGCACACCTTTCCATCCATGAATGCCACATTGAAACCTTTGTCTTCCATGGCCGATATAGACACAAGGTTCTTCTTCAAATTTGGTACATAGAGTACATCCTGCAAGCGGAGGACTTGACCTTGAGACAAGTGGAGCGTCACAGTCCCTATCCCCTTCATGGGATATGTTGCATTATCTCCAAGGACAATTTTTGGATTAGTGTCCTTCTCAACTATATCAGAGAGTGATTCTTTGAACCCAGTGATGTGCCTTGAGGCACCACTATCTATCAACCAGACACCCATAGTGTCGAGTGGAGATGCAACAGAGAGGGCAGATACAAGAATGTATTCATTTCTTTTATCAACAACATTTGATTTCTCATACCTCTGGTTGTTGTTTTTGTCATCACCATCGGAAGAATCCTTCTTGAAAGGACATTCTCTAGCATAGTGACCAGGCCTATGACAAGTGAAACACTTGCCCTTCTTTCCTTGGGCCCCTGGTTTTCCTTTGTTCTTTGGACCACCAAATTTCTTCTTTCTAAAATGGGCAGCGTAGGTAGCATTTCCTTCATTTTCATACTCCTTCATTCTTCATTCTTCTTGAGCGCATCTCGACAGTACTTCATCAAAGTCAGGTATCACATTATTATTTAGAATGGTAGTGTTGAACACATGCCATTCGGATGGGAGCCCTCCAAGTGCAGTGAGTACCATCACTCGATCAGCTATTGTCTCCCCAATAGCCAGCAGATTTTTCTTGATCTCGGCCAGCTTCATAAAATATGATTGAACAGACTCATCCCTGCCTTTCCTTAGATTCTTCAATTGATTCTTGTAGAATAGGACTTGATTCACATTGTTGGCCTTGAACATGTTGACCAACTTATCATACATCTCTTTGGATGAGCCCAGCTCAGAGATGTAGGCAACCAGACTCTTGTGAATTGAGTCCCTGATCATTAGCTTTGCTTTGATCTCCCCCTTCTTGTACAGTTTTGGCAGCAGCAATTGCAATGGATGGAGGCTCTTGGATTTTACCCTGCACATAGTCCATGACATCTTGTTCTTCCAACATAAGATCCAATGTCATCTTTCAAGCATGGAATTCATCCTTCCCAATCAATTTGTCATCAGCCTTGAAGCCATTGTAGTTTGAGGAACCCATCCTCTTCTTCGATGATTGCTACAAATTAGGACTTTGTCTTCACCTCATCTTTGATACCATGTAAATTTATGTAGATTTTCTATGCTTGATGCAAATTTACTTTCACTATAGCAATCACATAAGCAATCAAGTAAAGTGCTGATAGAACATACCAGTAGATCAACATAAGAAAAACCAGAAATAGATAAATGTGTTGGTACGTTACGGCGGTCAACAAGATGCTTCAACCAGCAAAGTCTCCTTGGTCAGCCAACCCAGCATGTGTAACAACAATCCTCAAAACAACCACATGGTCAACTCAAAGTCAACCCCAGAAAAATTCAATGCTACCTAGAAAATTCAACGCAAAATAGCAGCAAGTAGGAGCAACAACAGTAGCACCAGCAGTAACAACAGTAGCACCAGTAGCAACAACAGCAACAAGAACAGCAACAACAACAAAATTCTCTTCGTCCTTCTTTCCCACATGTGAATTGAAAATTGCCTCCAAGGAGCTCGAACCAATCAGAAGAGGAGAGATGATGTGTGAGGATGAGATGAGTGAAATGTCCTCCAACGTTGACTCTATTTATATCAATCATTGAGAGTGTGTGACACATTTGTTGGGGGTGTAAAACCTTAAGGCCGACCTGCACATATTTTGAAAGTATTAAAAATAAATTCAAAATAAATGTTCTGCTCATCAAATCAAGATGATCTTTATATCAATCTTGCACCTCTCCGAAAGAGGAACCCAATAAAAATATTGGTGTCTTCATCTGAGCATCACAACATGGAGTTTGGACCTAGCTATCCAATTTTAACATGAACTCTCCCTGGTATGTTGACATACTGTATGTGCTTTTTAATCTAAATGATCCTCCTGGTTTGTCCAAAACAAAGGCCAGATTCTTGAAGTTAAAGGCTGTAAATTTTTGCATTCTGGAAAAAGTTTTATATTGGAAAAATTGTGGTGGTGTATTGCTTAAATGTTTGCCTGAAGAAGATGCAGATAAGATTATGCATGAATTTCATGAAGGAGAGTGTGGAAGTCACCTCTATTGGAAGACCACTGTTAACAAGATCCTTAGGGCTGGTTTCTATTGGCCTACCCTCTTCCAAGACATCCACAAAATAGTAATTACCTGTTATAAATGCCAAATTTTGTAGGGTAAAAGAAAATTGTTGCCCTTGCCATTACAACCAATCTCTGTTGAAGCTCCTTTTCGACAGTGGGGTCTAGATTTCATTGGAGAAATCCACCCTTCCTCCTCTGCCCAGTATAAATGGGTCCTTACTGCAATTGACTATTTCACTAAGTGGATAGAAGCCATTCCCTCCAGGACTACCACAGACTCAGTAATTATCAGATTTCTTGAAAACAACATTCTATCTAGGTTTGGTTGTCCTAGAAAAATCATTACTGATAATGTTGTTGCTTTTAAATCTAAGAAAATGGTGGATTTTTGCCACAGATATAACATTACTTTGGGCCATTCTACAACTTACTACCCTCAAGGTAATGGGTTGGCTGAATCCTCAAACAAAAGTCTGGTGAATATCATTAAAAATTTGCTGGAGGAAAATAAAAAATCATGGCACAACAAATTGGTATATGCGCTATGGGAAAACTGGCTAACAAATAAGAAGTCAATTGATATGTCACCCTATCAGCTAGTCTATGGAATAGATGTAGTCTTCCCAACAACCTTGGGAGTGCCAATAATGAAGCTCATTCAAGAGGTGCAATCTGAAGAGAATGATATACAAAGAAGAATAAACCAAAATATTCAGCTGCAGCAAACCAGAGAAGGAGTGTACAACAGAACACAGATGTTATAGGAAAACATCAAGAAAATTTTTGACAGAAGGACCAAAGCAAATGATTTTAACATTGGAGTCAAAATGCTGAAGTGGGATTCAAGAAGAGAGGACAAAGGCAAACATGGAAAATTTGATAATCTGTGGAAAGTTCCATTCATCATTCATTTTGCAAGAGGTAATAATGCATTTTTCTTACAAGAAATGGATGGAACAGAGTTGTTTGGAGGTACTGTCAATGGCAAGATGCTCAAGCATTATTTCAGTTAAAGAATCTTAGTTTAATTTTTCTTCATTGTATATAACATTGCTTAAACAAAATCTCAGAAAAAATGATCCAAAAAGAGAGAAACAAAAGAAATAAAAAGAAGAAAAGAGGGCAGATAAAAAGAAAAAGGTAAGCCCCATACCCAAAAAATGAATATTTCTGAAAGTGTGCAAGTCAAAATGCCACTACTTTTGAAAATGTTTTGTTCAATCATACAGCCTAAACATGATTGTACAAATTTTGAACTTTTACTGATAAGTTAGAAAATGAATATTTTCCAAAATACTTAAACTTGGCTTATCAGTAGATAGGTAGAAAATGATATTGGTCCCAAAGCCTAAATTTGAAACCAATAAGAAAAGTAAGGGATAAGTGATAAATGAGAAATCCAAAACCAAAGCCCTTAGCTTAGTTTACTTCTGCAAATAACTATTGTGTGCAGCTTGTCCAAACAATGTCACAATTCATGATTATCAAACTGCTTAATCTTGATTCACTCATGCTTTAAATTTCATGTTGATAGTTAGTGAATAAAAATCTGTCAAAATGTTTAATCTTGGCAGGTAAGTAGTTAGGTAGAGAATAAAAGAGCCCATTAGTCTAATCTGAGCATTTGGAAGTTTTCTTTCAAAAAGAAAAATGATGTCAAGGGTTTTGCAAGTCTAAATGCACCCATTAAATGAAGAAAAAATGTTAGAATAGGTGATGGGTAGGCAAAATTAATTTGCAGGAAGCATGATTTTCAAATTTTGAAGGTCACAGTCACAAAAAGTTGCAACAAATCAGCAATTACAGGATGAAAATAAGCCAAATACAAACAAGCCACTGATCTATGAAATCCAGAGATATGAGATTCTTGACACCTCCTGAAGGAGCTGCTCTCCCCAGTTGGAACCACTGGTAGTCTCTTGTATTCTATAGTATCACTAGGTGACTGGATTTTCTACAGTCTGCTGAAAATAACATTCTCTGACTATCATTTATTTTCAGAAATCTCACTGCCTTCATTATTTTTCATTTAACCTATTCATTATTTCTCATTGTACCTTTTCCAATACCCTCATGCTCTAAAAACCAATGTTTGACCTTAAAACCCCTCATTTAGCCTTACCCCTTCTTAAAACCTCTCTCTCTATGCTAAAAACCCCATTTTTCTCACCTAAAATCCTTTCCCGTCCACTTTTTATCCTTCATTCATTCCACACAATGTAAAAACCCATTTTTACATTTTTTTGAAATAAAATTTGACTTGGGTCCCACTCTTTAAAATAAACCCTGTTTATTTTAAAACACCCGACCCCTTTGCATTTGAAACCCTGCTTTAAACCTTCATCCTCTGTTTTTATTTAACCCAGGCCCCCACTTTTATGTTTTAATCGCCTCCGCTTTAATATACACCGGGCCCCGCATTGTTTTTAACCCTCTGCTTCGTTATACCCTCGGGCCCCACATCATGTTTTAAACCCGCGATCAATCGAACCCCGACCACCGTCCGATTTTCCCCCTGTATCCAACGGTCCTCGCTCCATATCGCAACCCAAACCATCCAACGTTTAAAACTTTGGAGGGGTTTCGAAATGGGCGATTTGAGAACTGTCCCATCTGCACGCATCGCTCCTCCGTCTTATCGCATGCCCCTAACCAAAACCACAAACTGCTTATGCACTGTGTGAAAACCACAAAACCGCCCCTGCACATAATGAAAACCATCCTCTGATTCAAATGCAAAGCCACCTGCCTGCCAAGATAAACCTATTTGCCCTATGTTACTACGATAAAGCCCCGAGACACTGTGACAGCCCCTGCAATGCTTCTTGAGGGCCTGGGAGGCCATAGCCAAACGCAGAAAACCAATAAAGCCTCCATTGTCCGGACTCTATCCACAGATTTCCTGAGATCCTCAAAACCATTGCTTGCCTCCTCGCAGAGCTCACGTTTTTATTAATAAATTGTTTTTAAGTTTTGCAAGTGACATACATAACAGAAGATGCAGTAATCCATTTGCCAAGAACTGTTAAATCAGGGTTCTCTGGGTGACGATCCAGAATGCCTTATTCATCAAAGGATTAGGAGCACAAGAACAAACAAAGCAGCAATGGGACAGAAAGGGAGACATTACTGGTTGTCAGTATTTTTACATTCATCCCGGCAGCATCAAGGCTTATTCAATTCAAAGGACAGTAAAAGAAAAAGAGTTAAACAGAATGGTCAGGTTCAAAGTAAAGGACAACGTTAAGAAGAAGGCAAAGATGAAGGCAAGTGAAAAACATAGTTAAAGAAACAGTGACAGGTAAAAAGGATTGAAGATCAGTAAAAGGTTAAAATTAAAGGAAACAAAGTTAAGGAGAAATACAATAGTTAAAGGTAAAAGAGGTAAACCCAGCCGTCAGAGGTAGAATTGCAAAAGAAGATAGCGAATCAAACAATAAGATCAAGAAAGAAATTACAAAGACAACAGAGCTAGTGAGAAGAAGGTATACAAATGATGACATATCAAAGTTTAAAGACAAAATAGAGGATAAATCAACAAGGAAGACTAGGCCAGGTGTCAAGGCCATTCAGCATTTACTTCTTCCAAATCACTTTGGCCACCTACAGCCAGATTTTGATTTAATATAAGCTACCTACAGTTAATATTATAGTCAGAGATATTTTAGCAGCAGCTTAGAAGTTATTGTAAAAGTTAATGTTAAAGGAAAAATAGTCAAAAGTTAGCTCAACAGTTAATTAGAGAGTTATTATTACAGCAAATCAGTCAGTGATATTTTGGCATTGGGCCTTGCATGGTCTCAAAGGTCAAGATTACATTTACTCTGTAATAAGTGCAGTTTGAAACCCTAGAGTTGGATCACCTCCTCAATTTGCAGTTTAAATACTGCATGTATTGTTCATTGTTATTGTTGGTTGGTTGGTTGGTTGCTAGGCTGGATTTTGATCAGACTCTGAGTTGCAAAGATTATTGCACTGGAGCATTGTAACTGTTTTGGACGTTAGTAATACAAGCATATTCACAGGATTCTTGAGCTATGTTAATGGTGATGTTATCCCTCTTTGTCAATGTTTCTCCTTTGTTTTTCACATTGTACATCAGTTTCTGTGATAATAGAACATAAATTTTAGATTGAGATATGTTGTTTTGGCACCTTAACTCTGTCTGTTACCTTTATCTTTATGTTTTCCTCTGCAAGGTCTAATTAAAGAATTCAGGGGTGTCTTGCTCTTTAGTTTCACCTAGCTTGTTGTCTTGAGGCTTTCTTAGCAAAGTTTAGCTAAAGAATTAAGGGGTGTCCTGCTCTTTCGTTTTACCAAACTGTTATCTTAAAGGCCTTCTTTGAAGTCTAGTTAAAGAATTCTTAATTTCTCTTTAGGATTATTGGATTGTTGTCTTGAGGCTTTCTTAGTAAAGTACAGTTAAAGAATTCTTAGCTGCTCTTTAGTTTACCAAACTGCTATCTTAAAGACTTTTCTTGTTGAAGTATAGTTAAAGGATTCCTAATTTCCCTTTAGTTTTACTAAATTCACAACTTACTGTCATCTCATATTCATTTTACCTAAGAAGATCCACTTGATATAATTAGCTTTCCCTATGAAAACCCTTGAAAAGTTGATGTACAATTTAAACCTTTTATGACTCCATGACCCAATGGATTAAGCTTCCCACATTCTATCTATTCAACTAAAACAAACAATCAATCTATCAAACAAAACAAACAACCCCAAAACTTCATAACTAGCCTAAAATCAGAAGAATATAAGCATAAAGATAAATTAGTTAATCATAAACATAGAGAGAGCCCTCTCTGAGCCCAGAAAGGCTAGGTCCTGGACTCCAAAGTGGTTGATGTTGTTCCCTGCTACTTGTTCTTGCCAATCTTGCAAATTACAAGGAGCCAACAATCCTAAGTGTTGTTTTTCCACGATCCTGGTGTCTGGGATAGAATCTTAAACCACTTACACTACCAAACCAAGAATCACAATGAAACTACTTTGTACAACAGAATATAAACAACAGTAAATCTACTAGTGCACAAAATATAGACAACTTTTTACACAATTTTGTACAACAACCCAACTTTGTTATATTATACAAGCTGATAATACAACAGTCTAGGGCTCCTGTACCAGGGATAATGTTCCTCATACATCCACAAGTACAAGATACAAAACTGGGGTTTGGTGTTAGTCCATCAACAACCAATCTACCCTCAACAAGATACTTTGACCATTTGGCTGATGTAGTCAACTTCACAACTTGCCTCGGTCGTACCCTGTGCTTGCCCAGTCCTTCGGATCTCGGTCTGCAACACCTGCCTCTATCAGTGCTCCAAGTCCATTTGGTCACCGAACCTCGACTATCCAATATTCTCACTAGTTGTGCCTTAGTCCATCAAGGGCACAACACATCGAGACTCTTGTCAAGTTGTTCACAACTCCGTTTGTGAACAACTCACAATTGCCCACTGTTGCTCCTTAGCTACTCAGGGACTTCATCCCACTATAGTCTTACTGCACTGCTCTAATGAATACTAATATAGGGCACAGAGGGCTGCCACCTATCATTGCAAGATGTCCATCTCCCACAATGAACATGGGCTAAGAGGACTGCCCATGTTTTGTTGTAGATATCCTTCTCCACACACAATTCTAGGGCTGCTCAAAACTGCTCCTGGCTGATCAGACCTTTGAGTTCAACAACTGCCAATCTAGCAGCTACTTTTTTCCATCAAAGTGTTTCACACCGGACTCCAATTTGGACACTATCACGTTGCCATTCAATAGACCATAAATTCCCAATCCACTATCCACGCTTGGTCCACTGTCACACTTCCCTCTAACAGACCACGAGTGACTAATCCTTGTTGTAGCATCTGCACTCTGGTTAGGGGTTCCAACAATTATGAAGACCCTTCCTCTTGGATACTAACAGAATCCACCAATAAAACCTCTTCTAGGACACCCATCCTCTGTTGAGATTTTGTGTATTTGGGGTAGCATCAGTTGTGATCTAGCTCCCAAATTTTGTGGAGGGACTAGAGTACATTTGATCTACAAGACCCAGAAATGGATTTGAGAAATTTCAGTTGGTGTTCAAGTTATTCAAATAATTAATTATTTTTAATGGATTTCCTAAGTCTAACTTAGGAAAATGCAATAATTAAGTGAATTAATTAACACGTGCTGAAATTGTCTTAAGTCACATGGATCAAGTAGTCTTTTAATCTCAGTCGTTGATGGATGATTTAATCTCGGTCGTTGAAGGGTTCAACTAAAAAGTATAAGAAAAAGGCTTGAGGGTCAGTTGAACACACACATGTTGGTAGAACTAAGGAATAGATCTGGAATTCTAGGGCGGGTTTGCTAAGAATTTTTGGAGGAATTTCCTGCAATGAGGGGTAGTAATGGCTGAGGGAATGATCTGATTCCAAGAGCCAAGAGTCAGTAAGAGGCAGAGGAGCAGCAACAAGGACAATGCAGAGAAGTAGAGCAGCAGTTATGCAGGGCAACGCAGGGGCACTGGGAGGCTTCAGAAATCACGCAGAGGATCTTTTAGGGCCAGCGTTAGGCTGTGGGACCTTTCTAGGGGTGACACAGTCCCTTCTGGTGCAGCGTAGTGGCATTTGAGGCTAGCAGGGCTGACGCTGGGGCTTCAGGGGCAGCGTTGAGGGTGTCTAGGGTCAGATCTGGGCTGAGTCCTGTAAATCCCGTTTGAGGGTGTTGATCAGTCAGATATTTGGCACTAGATCTTTAGGTTAGCTGCAGATTTGATTTTTTTTATTCTCTGTCGGGTCTTCCAGATCTGGAACCTAGATTTACTGTACTCAGAACTACTTAACAATAAACCCTCATATCTGTTGCACTGGTTTTCCCTCTTTGGGTTTTTCCGTGGACTTATGTCCAAAAATCCATGTGTCACTTTGTTGCATGAGTGTATTATTCAATAAATGATCTGCATGTGTAGGTTGTAGTGTTTATTTTCGATATTTTCTGAATCTAAATTCTAGAAATAACTTGTATTATTTAAATCAATTAGGAGGAAATAAACCAATACATTGCAGTAGAATTTTCACATGGTATCAGAGCGATAACAGATCAAGTTGAATCTCTAGCAATCAGCTGAAGAAAATTGTTTTTTTCTATAGGGTGGTAGAAGAAGCACCAGATCCGGAAAGGGCATCCTAACAGTAGGGGAAAGCAGATCCATGAGACAGAGTTGAAGCTACAAAAGGCCTTTAGGCTTACGCAGACCCTTCCCAGGCTCGCGTAAGGACTGTGTCACCTAGTCTGGGGTTACGCAGTCCACTTCTGGACTGCGTTGGGACAACCAGGAAGACGTTGTCCTGTCCCTTCTCTTGTTGCAGAAGAATTTTTCCAAGATCCAGAAGCAGTGCTTCAGATCTTCAATTGTGTTGGTGGGGTAGAGATTTTGCAGGTGTAGAATTGTGTCTAGCTAAGGCAAAAAAGGCGGGAAGAAGACAATTACTCAGTAGATCTGAGCCAAAAAGATCTGAGATTAGATCAAGAGGATCACAGAGTACTGTCTGTTTGATTTTTGGTGGAAGATTTCCATGAGGGAAGTCAGTTTTCAGCAGAAGTAGCTACTAGAGGGTTTCTAGTCACCAAGAAACCCAGATCCAGAGGGAGAAGTACCGTTTCTTTCATATCTAAGAAAATATGGCCCGATATGGACTGAGGGATCAAGATAGATTGGACGGCATATCCAACTATGTTATTTGGAAGGCCAGAATCCTCTCAGTTCTGGATGAGTATGGTCTCAAAGATCATGCAAAGAAGACTCTTTTTGTACCAACTAATGCAGATCCACTCAAGAAGTATGAAGAAAATCAAGCGCGGACTAAGAGTTTGATCATAGACGGAGTCAAGGACCACGTAATTCCTCATATTGCTAGTAAGAATACAACAAATGACATGTGGACAGCATTGGAGACGATGTAACAAGGAGGCTTTGTGCAAAGAAGAATGCTTCTTGAAAATCAGATGCGGATGTTCCATTCCTCTTTAGACTTAAAGCTATCCGAGACCAGCTAATTGGCATGGGTGCTAATCCAGATGAAGGGCTCCTAGTGACGACGACCCTGAATGCTATCTCTGAAGAATGGGAAACATTTGTCCAGAGCATTCTGGGAAGGGCAACATTACCATCATGGGCAGATATGTGGGCTATTCTCCGCCAAGAGGAGATCAGGAGGATCACCAAGAAGAAGTCTATTAGTGGAGGAAGCGGATCAGCCAGAGTGAAGAAATAAGAGGAGGAGGATGCAACCCTTGCATCAAGGAAAAAGAAGTAAGGGAAGAAGAAGAAGGACCTCTCCAACGTCCGATGCTTTAACTATGGTGATCTTGGTCATTTCGCCAATAGTTGTCCTAAGAAGAAGGACAAGGGAGCATCTGATTCCAAGGCTGCAGCAACAAATGACGATGGCTCTGATGATGATGCAGCCATGAGTGCTCATGCACCTCAAGAGAAGAGGTGGGGTGACATGGATTTGTAGAGCATCTACAGATAATGGCGGGATCCTTGAGTCAGCCTTACTCTTGGATCACATACAAGCTACGGGAGCCTTAAGATAGTAGCGGGATGAGTCGGGAGATGGTTGTAGAAAGCCACATTGAAGCTGAAGAGCTGAAGAGATCCTATGATGAAGGTGTTAAACAATGAAGAAGCCAAAACCATGAAGACGCCTAACAAGAGAAGCCTATCTGCCCTACCTCAAATTCTGCACTAATTTATGACCAGTCACATTAAAAAATGTTTTTTTCTATCTTAGAGGCAGCTTCTAAATTTGATACTTATGCCATCTTTTAGAGCATAATTTTGTCTTTCCAATGAGCTATTACTTGGCCCGAAACTCCAAGCGGTTTGGGAGATATGAATTTTTCAAGTTAAGGAAATAAATTTGTCCTTGAGCTGACCTGTGCTAGCCTACTCATGTCGGCCTCCCACCAAGAGACGTGTCTCTTTATTAATGGTTGAAATTTTATATAAATACAAGTTGGAAGACTTAATTTCAAGCATCATTTTCGGTGATCATTTCAGAGAGAAGTTATAGAACAGCAAGGAGGTCGAGGAGATAAATGAAGAAGTTTGTTTGGGCAATTTTGTTGTTAGTATTATCTTTCAAGATCAGATAATTAAGGCATCAGATCATTATACTTAACCTGGAGACAATCACCTGAAGGAGGACAGCTGCCACCTGTAGGAGCTCATTACAAGATCGGATCTGTGGTAAATTTATAGTGAAAGAAGAGGGCTTGGTCATGATTTTTAGGGTACTGTAATATCCTTAAAGGACATGATCTAAGAAAACTTCGGACCTGTAATACCTTGGACAACAGACAGTATTCTGAGGCTTGGAATTGTTTCCATCTAGGATGTGTATCTCTACAACTCTCTTGTGGAAGGTTTGAACCTTGAGAAAGGTTTGTAACAGCCTACAATTTTGGCTCTTTGGACAACACTTCAGGCTTGCAAGTTTCACCCTGTGGTGTAGTATTTTGAACCTATGACAGAAAGCACACTTTGGGACAACATTGTTATTTAGGACTGTATCATTGAACCTTTATCTTGATTGCAGTACAGTGACTTCCTTTGAGCTCAGATAGGACAATTTTTCAGTTTGATACATCAAAATCTGTATTGGCTCGGATATCTCATAACTGATCAATGATAAAAGGTGTGGAGGACTGATATATATATTTCTGCATATTTGTGGAAACTTGAAAGCCTTCAACAATATGGATCCTCATTAAAAACAATGGGTTTGTGACCACATGCTTGGATTGCAGTCCTATGAGTAATAATGAATGAGCATTAATGGACAGTGAACTTGGAGGCATGTACAAGTGAAGAAGATCTTGATGGTGGGCATGTTGGAGCAGATCATTGACCAGATCTTGAAGCATTTGGAGGAACCGTTTTGAAGACACCTTGAGGAATCTTGGTTGAAGTGTCTTGGAAACCATTATTGGGAAAGCCCTTGAAAGATCTTTCGTGCAGACTTAAACCTTGCTAGAGCAGACTTGCTGAGCAGATTTGAAGCCTTGAAGAAGAGTTTGCAGTGCTCCTTGTACTTGAAGTTGTTTGGAAGACCTTGTGCAGAACTTGTGCAATTGATTGAAGACACCTTAAGACATCACCAATCATTGATTGAAGTCTTGGAGACACCCTTAGTGATCATGATGCATTGAAATTCATCATGAGGTGAACATGGAGATCTAGCTTGGGTAATATGAAGAGCAGTTGTGACTCCTTCGCGTGAAGAACAAGGTTGTCATTGATGAAGTGACGTGGAGACTAGGTGAGGGGATAGCGGAATATTTTCATGGCTTGTTGAAGAGGACATTGTGAGCCTTGAAGATCATCAAAATTATCTTGACAAATTGAAGCAGTGGGTTGGAGCCCTAGAGGATAGGTGTCCTCAAGAAGACTAGGTTGGTGCCTGTACTAGAGATAGGGTTGGAGCCCTAGAGGTTGGAGCCTCAAAGTGACAAGGTTGGAGCCTTGGAAGATAGGGTTGGTGCCCTAGAGGTCAGAGCCTCGTGAAGTCCAAGTAGGTGCCTGGAAAAGTACAAGTTGGTGCCTGGAAGGATTGAAGATTGGTGTCTTCATCTAGGGTTGGAGCCCTACACATAATTTTACTTGATTTATTGTAAAGAAGATATTAATAAAAGCATTTACTCTTATTGTTCATTTTGTGTTCTAATTATAAATGATCTAACTAGTAAAACTAACAATTGAAAAGAAATATTGATTCACCCCCCTCTCAGTATTTCCAACAATTGGTTTTAGAGCCAGCACCTTCACTCAAAGCCTAACAGCTTGAAGGTTGATCATTAGAACACAAATGGAAAAGACAAGGAAGAAAGTGTCCAATCCTCCTAAAGATGTGTCTTCCTCAACCATTGAAATTGAAGTCAATCAATTTGTGAAGGCTCCATTGTTCAATGGAAATTTTGATATATGGGAGGCAAGAATGAGGAATTTCTTGAAGACTCAAGGAATTGAAGTTTGGAAATCAATGATTATTGATGACACGGTGGACGAAGAATCCAAGGAGTGCAATACAAGAGAAATGAAGGCAATTTTGAATGGGTTACCAAATTCTGTGAAGGCCAATTTTGAAAAAAATTTGTCAGCAAAAGTCATATGGGACAAACTTCATGATCTTCATTCAAAAGGAGTGCTGACAATGATCTCTAGTCAAGAGGATGATGGAAAACAAGAAGGGAGTCCAGAATCCATTAAGGAATCTGAAGATAAGAGAGATGACAACAAGGCTAAAGAAGACCTAGAAGATGAAGAGAACAAAGAAGTCTTTGAAGAAGATCTCCTGAATAAACTTATGGCTTCCATGGAAGAGATTAACAGTTTGAAAAAGGAAAATAAGGAACTTAAGAAGAAAGCGCAAGATGGTAACCAAGACAAGACACGAAAGGAAGTTGACTTTGTCAATCTTCAAGTACAAGAAAGAGCTGAGGAGCTCGCCAAACTTAAAGAGGAATTTCATCAAAACAAAAGAAAGCACCATAAAGAAGTCATATCTATGACAAATCAATTGGATAAGACAAAGAAAAGGGAAGAAACTTTGTCAAGCCACCTTGAACAAAGACTTAAGAGCTTGAGTAATCTTGAAGCAAAGATTGGTCAATACAAGGAAGAGGTCTCCTCTTTTAAATCTCAACTAGAAGAAAAGGATGAAGAAATCTTCAAACTAAAATCAGACATCAATCTTCTCAAGGCCGAAACATGTGAAGCTACAAGAATAAAAGAAGAAATGGACAGCAGTCTAGCAAAGGAGAATGAAGAAATCTTCATAATGAAATCAAATATCATCTCCCTTAAAATCGAAGCAACAAGGATGATGGAAGATATGAAGAAGAAACTAGTCATGAAAGATGAAGATTGTGAAAAATTGAAAGGAGAAATTGTCTCTTTTAAAAAGGAAGTTGACTTGCTGAATAAGAACTTGAAGAGTTCTCAAACCCTAAATGACATCCTAAGTCATCAAAGATCCCCCCTTAATAAGTCAGTTCTTGGCTATGTAGGTGAACCCTCAAGCAAGAATGATAATGCTTCAAACAACAAAGATGTGAGGAAGTCGGGAAGAAATGATACTCCCAGTTCCAACAAAGGAAAGAGTCAAGATGACATTAGAAGATACCCTACTCCAAGGAGACTTACAAATGGTGTCCAGAATACAAAAGGCAATGAATATCATCAAAGAATCCCAAGGCAAAAAGACTTCAGAAGTACTTCAAGGAAATCTTCATCTCCCAGGTACCAAAGTATATTTCTTGGATATTGTTATTCTTGTACAAACTTTGGGCACATGGCAAAATAATGTAGGGCATATCACAAAGACCAATATAATGGTCCCTGTCAATCTCCTAGAAGCAATTTTGCAAGAAGAAGTCATGATTTCTCATTCATGAACAAGATAGAGTGCTTCAATTGCCATAACATTGGACATATGGCATGTGGTCGTAACTTGACTTGGGCCCCTACACAAGTTAGAACCATACCAGAGAAGAAAATTATACAAGTATGGAGAAGGAAGCAAATTGGCTCTGAAAATATTTTGAACACTCCAGCCAACAACACATGTTGTTGACTTGATAAGTCGTCCTTGATATTCCAAGTGATTGATTTGTTGCACCGGTTTTCCCGCTTTGGGTTTTTCCGAGGACTTATATCCAAAAATCCATGTGTCACTTTGTTGCATGAGTGTATTATTAGGTAAATGATATGCATGTGTAGGTTGTAGTTGCGTTTATTTTCGATATTTTCTGAAACTAAATTCTAGAAATACCTTGTATTAATTAAATCAAGTAGGAGGAAATAAACCAATACACTGCAGTAGAATTTTCACATCCTCAAGCATTCAACCATCATCAAGGCTTCATCTACAACATATTGTTGTTGCCTCCTTGCCTTGGGTTTTGTGCAATCTTTGAGCTCTGGTTAGGGCATCACAACAACCCTAATTCTTCTCCAAGTCACTGTACCTCGCTATCCCACTAGGTTTCCCTTCTTTGTTGCCTTCTACCCTTCCTCATACAATGTTGTAGGCCTCAAGGCTCCACCTCATAACTCTTGCAACTCCACGAATAGCTACAATAAGGGTCTTCACTTACTTGGACAGGAAAATACCTCTGTTTGAGTTGTGACCTATCCTTGATGACTACGGCTTGGAGAGAGGGACTAAACTAGCCCTCTCGGCTCTTCTACAAGTCCTCCAATGGTGTTGTACCTACAACACTTCTCTGCGGCCCTAAATAGAGACAAAATACTCATCAAAACATGCACAAATAACCGCAAACCTTACAAATGTACTGCGACCTTGTCTCCACAATAGATCTGAGTGTTTTGCTCCCAAAACATGGGTCTCAGCCCTCTTGAAGATGCCCTATCTCAAGCTCGGACCACTTGGAATTTCTTCAGATCATCTGCAACCCTCCAATCTGAGGTAGACAAGCCCTAAAACACTGCCAAAATAGTCCAAAAATCACCCTTTCCTACTCGGCCTGACCTTCAATACACTTGGCCTCCAAAATAGTCATGAAAGATGCTAAACTTAGCCTCCTTTCCCTTTGCTTGGAGTCTACCCAGGCCTGCGACTAATTCAAAAATCTACTCTTCTAAAGCGAGCTCTTTCTCATGCCCAAGGATGTGTAAAATAACCTCACACAAAGACTCCTCATATAGGATTCTCAAGGGCTTCGACGAACTTCCCTTTGAGGGCTTTACAACTGTCATTAGACCTCTAACAACTAGGCTGACTTGACCTCTGCTTATGCAAGCCTGTACTTGTAATTCAAAAATTAATATCTCAAGATTGATAACTCATATTTCAATGATTTTCGATGCATCTTGTTTATCTCAGAGTCCTCTATCATCTCCACCCATCACATGTCAAAATCTCATCACGGTTTTGGCCCAACAACTTTAGGTGCAAAACCTTAGGCTTGGGTTTTAAGCCCACAAGGCCGGTTGTGGAGATCCTTCCTCCATATCCTCGATCCTCAAGACTTGGAGTACCTCCCAAGCTACAAATATCAACACTCCCTCTTAGCAAGGGAGGTACTTCCAAGACTAGAAAGTAACCATCATCAATATTGTTGAAAATGCGGCAAGATGATGGAGCTTAGTGAAATGAAGTCGCCTTCACCTAAGTGGGCCCGCGAGGGCGGGTGCGGCGCAAAGTCTATTTTTAGACATATGGAGCATGGTTCGGGGATTCCAGTTTGAGATTCTTAGAGCATTGGTCATGTTGGTAAAAATAGATGAGACTCTATTTTTTAGGTCGAAGAGGTCGAAGGCTATTTTTAGACTGCCTCTCCTAAAAATAGGGAAGTCAAATATTATTTACCCTTAATAATATTTAGACTATAAACTTCAGTTTACTCTCTTGGAGCACTTCGGTTCGAGCTACAGAAGTGGCTCATGCATTTGACAGAGGAATCACGTGGTTCCCAAGGGTTTGATGGCATCATGCATGGTTGACTTCAGTTGGACTTCAGTGGCAGAAGTTTGGAGGAGTTAATGAGACGGATAGTGGAGTTGTGTTCTGTTTATTTTAGTTGAACTAGTTGAGATTAGTTTAACTAGCTAATCAATTAGTTATGAGTGGAGTGAATTAAATATTATTTAATTCATTAATTAGTAACTCATTATTCAACTCAAGAACACATCAGTTCACTACGGTGCATGATCAGTTCAGTGGAGACCAGTGAAAGAGGTAGATGAAAGGGTGGAGTTAGCTATCAGTGGCGACATCAGTTGTGCATGAGATTTGCACCACACTTGGAGGAATTTCCCATGATGATTGCACTGTCAAGCCAAGGAGATTCGAACCTTGGACCTCTATATAGACAGGCCATGATTGCGCAATAGAGGCAAGGCAATTGGCGGTGAGTTTTGAACTAGTAACCTGTTCAAAACCAAGCTAGTTTGTGTGTAACTTCATGAGATAGTACTGAGTACTTGTGAGGAGTATTGTACTGAGTTTGTTACATGATTTCTCCATTATATTAACACATGTGTTGAAATTGTCTTAAGTCACATGGATCAAGCAGTCTTTTAATCTCAGCCGTTGATGGATGATTTAATCTCGGCCATTGAAGGGTTCAATGAAAAAGTATAAGAGAAAGGCTTGAGGGTCAGTTGAACACACAAAATTTTGGTAGAACTGAGGAATAGATTTGGAATTCTAGGGTGGGTTTGCTAAGAATTTTCGGAGGAATTTCCTGCAGTCAGGGGTAG
>CM076578.1:306572480-306655535 GCA_034641835.2 Pinus albicaulis | reverse complement strand
TATTTGCACCACACTTGGAGGATTTGTCCATGACAATTGCGTAGTCAAGCCAAGGAGATTCGAACCTTGGATCTCTATATAGACAGGCCTGGATTGCGCAATAGAGGCAAGGCAATTGGCGGTGAGTTTTGAACCAGTAACCTGTTCAAAACTGAGCTAGATTGTGTGTAACTTCATGAGAAAGTACTGAGTACTTGTGAGGAGCATTGTACTGAGTTTGTTACATGATTTCTCCATTATAATATACACAATAGCTGCGGGGTTTTCAGCTATAAGCTTTCCCCATACATACTGTGTTAATGTGTATGATGATTTGATGTGTTATCGCTTGATTTATTTCCGCATGTGTGATGATCTGAGTGGAAGAGATTATGTGTTGCATATAAATTCGAATTGTATGTGATCAGGATAGTCTCGGTGGATAATTAATTATTATTCAGCAAATTTCTGCAAATATTATTGAAACACTAGCTCATCTAGCATCCATCACTGCAGCATACTTTGTGGATTGAACCATACAATATCGATAGTGCCTCTACCTCATCACATCTGAACCTGAAGATCCCAAACCTCCATAGGGATCCTCCCTCTGAGGCTAGATTCCCTCTGAGCCTACATGATCTCCACTGGCTCAGTCTCGCAAGCAATCATCCTCCTGGATCAAATGCCACTCGTGCAAATCCCTCCAGTATCGAATATGCAACATCACGATCTGATGAAGACTCTATCCTTCCAACCTATAGTCCATTACATGAAGCAATCTCAATCATGTTGATCTCGTGCATGCCAAATAAACCCTCGAGTTGTCCCAACCATCCATCACAAATCATAGGAATTCCATGATCAACAACCCATACTACAACAAAATTTTGTTCACCAAGCTCACCACTAATCCACTAGAACTCCCAATCAATCTTGCTGCCAAGCAAGTCGAGACCACAACTCCATGTCTTCAGTTGAACCCTCTGCTCCATGATCTAGACAATCCAACTCCCTCTGAGCTCCTTCCCAATGCACACTCTAATTCACTGTCCCTCAAAGTAGCTCAGATACAATATGATACCATGTTGTTTTTCCACGATCCTAGTGTCTGGAATAGAATATTAAATCACTGACACTACCAAAACAAGAATCACAAAGAAGCTACTTTTCACAATGTAATATAAACAACAGTAAATCTACTAGTGCACAAAATGTAGACAATTTTTTACACAATTTTGTACAACAACCCAACTTCATTATATTATACAAACTGATAATACAATAGTTTAGGGCTCCTAACCAAGGATAATGGCCCTCATACATCCACAAGTACAAGATACAAAACTGGGGTTTGGTGTTAGCCCATCGACAACCAATCTACCCTCAACAAGATACTCTGACCATCTGGCTGATGTAGTCGACTTAACAGCTCCCATAAGTCGTTCCCTGTGCCTACCCAGTCCTTCGGCTCCCAGTCTGCAACACCTGCCTCTATCAATGCTCCAAGTCCATCTAGACACTGAACCTCGGCTATCCAATCTGATCACTAGTTGTGCCTTAGTGTTGAGATTTTGTGTATTTGGGGTAGCATCAGTTGTGCTCTAGCTTCCAAATTTTGTGGAGGGACTACAGTACACTTGATCTAAAAGGCCCATAAATGGATTTGAGAAATTTCAGTTGGTGTTCAATTTATTCAAATCATTAATTATTTTTAATGGATTTCCTAAGTCTAACTTAGGAAAATAAAATAATTAAAGTGAATTAATTAACACATGTGTTGAAATTGTCTTAAGTCACATGGATCAAGCAGTCTTTTCATCTCAACCGTTGATGGATGATTTAATCTTGGCCGTTGAAGGGTTAAACGAAAAAGTATAAGAGAAAGGCTTGAGGGTCAGTTGAAAACACACATGTTGGTAGAACTGAGGAATAGATCTGGAATTCTAGGGCAGGTTTGCTAAGAATTTATGGAGGAATTTCCTGAAGTGAGGGGTAGTATTGGTTGAGGGAATGATCTGATTCCAAGAGCCAAGAGTCAGTAAGAGTAAGAGGAGCAGCAACAAGGAGAGCGCAAAGAAGCAGAGCAGTAGCTACGCAGGTGTTGCGCAGCACAGCGCAGAGGCACCATGAGGCTTCAGAAATCACGCAGAGGTTCTTTTAGGGCAAGCGTTAGGCTGTGGGACCCTTCCAGGGGTGACGCAGTCCCTTCTGGTGTAGCGTAATGGCATTTGAGACTAGCAGGGCTGATGTTGGGGCTTCAGGGGCAGCACTGAGGGTTTCTATGGTCAGATCTGGGCTGAGTCCTGTAAATCCCGTTTGAGGGTGTGGATCAATCAGATATTTGGCACTAGATCTTCAGGTTAGCTGCAGATTTGATATCTTTTATTCTCTGTCAGGTCTTCTAGATCTGGAACCCAGATTTACTGTACTCAGAATTAATTAATAATAAACCCTCATATCTACTGCACCGGTTTTCCCGCTTTGGGTTTTTCTAGGGACTTTTGTCCAAAAATCCATGTGTCACTTTGTTGCATGAGTGTATTATTCAGTAAATGATCTGCATGTGTAGGCTGTAGTTGTGTTTATTTTCGATATTTTCTGAATATAAATTTTGGAAATAACTTGTAATAATTAAATCAAGTAGGAGGAAAATAAACCAATACACTACAGTAGAATTTTCACATGGTATCAGAGGGATAACAGATCAAGTTGAATCTCCAGCAATCAGCTGAAGAAATATTTTTTCTGCAGGGTGGTAGAAGAAGCAGCAGATCCGGAAAGGGCATCTTGACAGTAGGGGAAAGCAGATCCAAGAGACAGCGTTGAAGCTGCAGAAGGCCTCTAGGCTTACGCAGACCCTTCCCAGGGCAGTGTAAGGACTGCGTCACCCAGTCTAGGATTACGCAGTCCACTTCTAAGTAGCATTGGGACTGCGTTGGGCCAGCCAGCAAGACGTTGTCTAGACACTTCTATTGTTGCAGAAGAATTTTGCCAAGATCCGGAAGCAGTGCTTCAGATCTTCAGCAGTGCTGGTGGGGTAGAGATTCTGCAGGTGCAAAATTGTGCCTAGCTAAGGCAACAAAGGCAGGAGGAAGAAAGTTACTCAGCAGATCTGAGGCAAACAGATGGAGGGGGATCCAATTCTTTCCCAGGCTGATGCATGGGGAGTCATTGAGACCTTCATTGTATGGCGAGGCAGGTTTCTGCTCAGGATCAAGGCCAATCGTGGAGTGGTGGACGCGAGAATTGCAGAGTTTTCCTGGCATGTTAGTCCTAGCGCTAATCGAGACAGATATAGCGGCCGAGTGTTACCGGAGAGGAGAGTCTGGTATGAGCATGTTGATCAGTCGAGCATGCATGGGGTGTCACAATGTCAGCAAGATAGGTTCCTTCTACGATGGGTAGGGGATTCTGGCATAGTAGGGCTTAGACGTTCAGCAACCCGTAGAGGTGAGCTGGTTTCTACAGGGAAAGGTCATCCAGATATTCCATTGGGTTTTAGTGATTCGTTGACGGTGTGGGGAACTTCACCGGTGTGGCAGGGTGATTAACACTTTCTTGAGGCAATTCACTTTCTTGATAGAGGCTTATTTGATGAGCCACAATACCTAGGCTTTGATTGATGATTTAAGTGTTGGGGTAACCTAAGGTCAAGGATTGGAGAAAAAGGTTTCCAGCAATGTATATTAACAAGTACAAGGCTCATTCAACCTTCAAAGAAGCCCGTATGTTGAAGAAAAACTAAACTAGGGTTCTCCCTTAGGGAAAACCACTAGGGTAAGAAAATTTATGGAAAAGATTGAAGTGGATGCCCAACAAAAGGATAGATTTTAGGGAAAATTTTATCCCATTGATGTTTAAGCTCTCCAATCCCACAAACTCTTGCTGCCTAGGGATTTGCACGAAGCCCTAGTTAGCTCACTTGGTCATGAAGGAGCCGAATTTAGAGAAAGACATTTTGGATTAAAACAAAGTTTTATCACCAACCAAATATACCAATCCCTCATTCCTTTGGAGTATGGAGTCTATGATGTGTTAGATTTTCCAAATGGTCACTAACGAGGCCTACATTTTGATGCCCTAGCACCAACACTTCAAGCAATTATCTATGCAATGAAAAAATGGAATTTTCATGGGATATAAAATGAAATATCACCACTAGGACATTCCTTCACATGTTATATATGAGTAATGTGCAATAGATCATCTAGAATATCATTCAATATATCTTCAACAAATTAAGGCACAATTGCAAAACCTAGAATCAACAATATTCCATACATTAGACTTGTAAAAGAAAGATATTCAATAATTAGGTACACTTACAAGATGACATGCAAAAGATCCATCCATTCATCCAAAGAATCCAAAGCACAATAATTTAGCTCCAATTATGAAAACGCATCAATTGATACAAATTCTCCACAAGTACAAGAGGTCGAAGATGCACAAGGTTGAAAATCCAAGTGTGATGACGATCCAATATCAAATGAACTCTCCTATATTATATGAGGAGGTTGAATGTCTAATTTAGCCTACTAGCCCTCTAGAATAATATGTCATAACATGCCTAGGTCACAAGCCGACCTAGTAGCTAATGCAATAAATCAAATCTAACCCGCACATGTGAGCTAAAATAGTACATATGCTGACATCATTCATGCGTGAGCCATCCTCAGGCTAGTGTTGAGGACTAAGGGTTCTGTATGATGTGTAGAGGTCCTCTAAAACCATCTCCTAGGGGTTGGCTCCTAGGTCTTTGTCAATCTCCCTTTGTGGACCCTAGTTTTGGTCTTGAAGCAAAAAAGGGAACTCATGGGTCTCTAGGTGGTCAAAATGCATGTCTTTTCTCCAACATTGAGGGCACTCAAGGTGGTCCTAGCCCTCCCAAGTCTCAAGGTGTGAGAAAGTTCTCCTTTGGGAACTAAATTTGGCTGCCAACCCTTATGAAGTGCTAAGTCGGCTGGGGGAATACCTAGTCCAGGGGCATCATCCCATAAAAGTCATTAATCTAGGGCAAAGTGTTGGAATGTTGTGGGTGTTGGAGGTGCCCATGGCTCTGTGTGATGCTTTGCTACAACTCAAAATCTATGGCTCTCAACGCCTCACCTATGGGTTCCAATATTATCCTCTGAGGACTTGAGCCCCAGTGAAGTTTCCCAAGACATGATGGAAACACCTAACAATTACACACAATATCCAATGCTAGCATCTACATCCTCATATACATTTAATAATTTCTACATCTAAATTAACCAAGCTTGCAAGTAATGGGCAATTTGACACTTCAAACAAGGCTTCCCTTCCAAAATTAAGGCTTTGAACTCAAAATAGTGTTACCTCCCAAGGTAGGAGTGGCTAATAGACCACCCTATTAGGTGTTTCCTTTCCTTGGTCCACCCTTCAAATGATAGGTGTCATGTGAATAATTATGAAATGGAGGGGAGAAGACTTCATGGCCAAGTGCCATGGTCAAAGGGACAATATATGATGGGCTCTTCATCTTGAATGTATAGAAGCGATGAGGGAGAAATCGTGGATGCATGAGTTATCAACTTGACTTTTGTTTTTCCACCCCAATTATGCGCCTTTTACTTTTTCTTGATTTTTCTTTGTATTACAACTCGTAGCTCAAGGGTCAGAGCTTGCTTTGTATGATGTATAGCAGTGATTACCCCATAAAGGCTGAGGTAGCTCATTTCCCACCAGGGGTTGGGACATGCAAAGGTTCCTTCCCATAATATGACGAACAACATATGCTCAGGAACCAAGTGATGGCCATAATGAGTGAGGTAGAGATCATGCTAGGATTTTCCCCCTGCACTAGTGTGTATTCCCCAAACATCTTTTGCATTTTGATCTTTGTTTTTCTCTTGTGTCCATTATTTTCTTTTTCCTTTTCTTTTAGCTACATCAACCTCCTAGGGAAAAGCTCATAGTCCTACCCAAGTATGAGGATTGTGGTGCCAATCCCAAAGAATCAATGGTCAGTTGAACCCGAAGAAGGGAGGTGGAATATGGGGATCGTAATGTAAGATGGAAAGTGGTAAGTATGGAATAAGGAGAGATCGGACTACGCTATCTCAAGTGGGGTTTCCTAAGTAGTGCCCATCCTATAACCACTAGGTCGTTAAGGGAGTCCCACTAGACTAGGATGAAAGATTAACCCCCCATTTAAGGTGAGGGAACAAAATGATAAGGTAACAAGTCTTTCCTGTGAAATAGACTTTGATTGATTGATTTATTGTTCCCATTTAAGGTAAGTGCTTGTTACCCACCGAAGTGGGTGACCCCATAGGTGAATATTTATCATACCATCTCTTCCAACTAGCAGCCTACAACCCCTGACAGCCACTATTAGCTAGTGACGATGTTCCATTCATTTCTCTGCCACCTACATCAACCATATATTTCCTCGTCCATTTGGTAAGAGAACATGTTGGAAGGTGGGCTTTCGATCAAAAGGCACTTTATTCATTTTTCAATCAGGTGCTTATGCTTGTTTGTATTTTAGGCATTTAGCATGGATCATGGGGTAACCTAGAAGGAAGAGGGGTTTGACCATCATTTTGTTCCCTCACGTTAAATGGGGGATTAATCTTTCATCCTAGTCTAGTGGGACCTCTCTTAATGGCCCAGTGGGTATAGGAGGGGCACTACTAAGGAATCCCCACTTGAGATAGTGTAGTCCCATCTCTCCCTATTCCATAATTATCACTTTCCATATTACATTATGAGCCCCATATTCCACCTCCCTTCTTCGGGTTCAACTAACCATTGGTTCTCTGGGATCAACAACATACATCCTCATACTTGGGTAGGGCCTGAGACTTTTCCTTGGGAGGTTGATGCAGCTAAAAGAAAAAGAAAAAGAAAATAATAGACACAAGAAAAAAACAAAGATCCAAATGCAAAAGGGCCAGGACATACACACTAGTGCATGGGAAAAATCCTAGCATGAGCTCTACCTCACTCATTATGGCCATCACCGAGTTCCTAAGCACATGTTGTTCTTCATATTATGAGAAGGAACCCTTGCATGCCCCAACCCCTGGTGGGCAATGAGTTGTCTTACCCTTAAGGGGGTAATCATTGTTATACATCATACAAAGCAAGCTCTAACTGTTGAGCTACATGCAGTAATACAAAGAAAAATCATGAAAAATTAAAAGGCGCAGAAGAAGGTTGGAAAAACAAAGGCTGAGTTGCTAAATCATGCATCCATGATTAATCCCTCCCCACATTTATACACTCAAGATGAGGAGCCCATCATAGTTGGTCCCTTTGGCCATGGCACTTTTCCATAAAGTCTTCTCCCCTTCGTTCCATCATTATTCACATGACACCTATCAATTGAAGGGTGGACCAAGGACATGTTATTTCCCCTTAGGGGATGGAAACACCTAATAGGGTGCTCTATTATCCATTTCTACCTAAAGAGGTAACACTATTTCGAGCTCAAAGTCTTAATTTTGGAAGGGAAGCCTTATTTGAAGTGTCAAATTTCCCATTACTTGCAAGCTTGATTCACTTAGATCCAGAAATGATTAAATATATGATTTAGATGCTAGCACTAGATATTGAGTGCAATTGTCAGGTGGTCCCATCATGGCTTAGGCAACTTAACTGGGGCTCAAGTCCCTCAGAAGAGCATATTGGCACCCACAAATGAGGCGTTGAGAGCCATGGGTTTCTGAGCTATAGAAAACCATCACAAATAGCCATAGGCACCTCCAGCACCCACATCGTTCTAGCACTTTGCCCTACATTAATGAATGTTATGGGATTATGCACTTGGACCAGGCATGCCCCCAGCCAACTTAGCACTTCATGAGGGTTGGCAGCGGGATTCAAGGCCCAAAGGAGGATTGTCTCACCTTGATACATGGGAGCGCTAGCACCACCTTCAGAGCCCTCAACATTGGAGCAGAGACAAGCATTTTGACCATTTGGAGACCCATGAGACCACTTTTGTCCCATAGGACGAAAACTGGGGTCCACAGAGGGAGATTGTCAGAGACCTAAGGCCAAACCTTAGGAGATGATTTTAGAGGGCCTCTACATATCATTCGGTACCCTTAGCCCTAGGAGGGCTCACGCATGCATGACGTTAGCATATCTATTTCTTTTAGCTCACATGTGTGGGTTAGATTTGATTTATTGCATTGGCTACTAGGTCGGATTGTGACCTAGGCATGTTATAACACATTATTTTATTATTTTAGGAGGCTAGTAGGATAAATTAGACATTTGACCTCCTCATATAAATAGAGGAGAGTTCATTTGATATTGGATCATCATCACACTTGGATTTTCAACGTTCTTGTGCATTTTTGGCCTCTTGTACTTGTGGAGAATTTGGATCAATTGATACATTTTGATATTTGGAGCTACTCTTTGGATAAATGGATGTATCTTTTGCATGTTATCTTGTAAGTGTAACTAATCATTCAATATATTTATTTTACATGTTTAATGTATGGAATTTTGTTGATTCTAGGCTTTGCAATTGTACCCTAATTTATTGGATTGCACAAGTAGATGGAGTTCTCCCTAGTTGAGAGGGAGTGTTAATTTTGGACAACTAGGTCCAAACTCCATGTTGTGATGCTTAGATGAAGATGCCAATATTTTTATTGGACTCCTTTTTCGGAGAGGTGCAAGATCGATCTAAAGATCATCTTAGTACGATGAGCAGATAAATTCAAAATATGTGATGGTCGACCTTAAGGTTTTGTGCCCTTGAAATTGTGTCACACACCCTCATTGATGGATATATATTGGTCAACGTTGGAGAACATTTTCACTCATCTCATCCTCACACATTTCTCTCTCCTCATCTGATTGGTTCGATGACCTTGGAGGCTCTTCTCTCCACACGTGGGAAAATTTCAGCAGCAGCATTTTTCTGTTTTGGGCCTAGGGTTTCTGCAGCAACATTGACCAACGTTGACTTTGGTCAACACAAGGTCAAACAGACCTGAAACTCTCCCAAATTTTCGATTTTCCTTATTTGCATTTTATGGCACTATTCCTGAGGCTAGACGTTGATTTTGACTTGGCTGCGTTGACCTAGATTTTGTTGTTGTTTGCGTTGACCGTTGACTTTTGGGTTGACTGTTTTGGTTGTCCTAGAGGGTTGTGTGACACTTCTGGTTGGCTGACCATATTGAGACTTTGCTAGTTGAAGCATCATGCTGATCACCGTAACGCACCAACACACTTATATATTTTGGCTTGTCTTATGTCGATCTACTGGTATGTTCTATCAGTGTTTTACTTTGTTGTTTATGTGATTGCTGACTGATATTGGGATAAAAATTAAAGTTGCATCAAGCATAGAACATCTACAAAAATTTAAATCTCATCTATGTAATTTCTTTCTTTCCCTACCCCACTTGTGATTTGAAATGGGTGGATGACTTGTTATGCTATGCAAGCACCTCCCACTCAGTTAAAACAAATTAAGATCTTGCTTATACTTGATAGTGCGGAATTGAATACTTGAATTAGGTGTATGTGTTTTAACTGTTTTAATGCTTTATATGTGAGGAATTAAACATTTGTTTTTGTTGATAATAAACATGTACAACAAGCATAAATTGCAGCAAATTAATCATCAACACATAACATCAAATTTAATAAAGGAGTGCACTTGAATGTCTTGGGCTACGTCTCCTTGAGCCTGTGTCAATTGTCTTGGCTCTTTGGGATTAAGATGGATAATTTATTTTACAAGTTTCTACTTAACTCCAATGGTTGTTTGAACTATGCCAATGGGTTTAGAATACCATCATACCCCTGGAATGACTACTAACTCTCTAGGAATGAACCTAGGCTCCCTTTGACTTGACCTCTTCTGTCGGTGCCCTTAAGCTTCCCTAAGCTTCTCTGTGGAAAAAAATCCCTTAGAAGTCCTTTTTTGTCCCTGAAACCTTTTCTACTGTCTCCAGCACATATCATTCATCCAAAATAGACTGTTCATTTGCTCAAAATGAGCTCTGGCTCCCCAATCTAGGCCTCCAACCCCTGGTGGCACTCGGCACCCTGAAACTTCCATGTGGCTTCTTCAGCTCTAGAAGTCTCCAAATGGCTATGTAAATCCCTCCAATGGATTCAGAATGTCCAAAATAGTCATAAATGACTATTCAATTCCTCAAAATAGCCTTTGGCTGCTCTGGCTAAGCCTCCAACACCTAGTTGTGGCTCTAGGCTCACTGAAAACTTCTCTATGGCATCTTGACCTTCAGAAGTCTCCAAATTCTTCTACAAATCCTTCCATTGGATTCACAAGGTTCAATATAGTCATAATAGACTATTGGTTTGCTGAGAATGGCCTTTGGTTGCCCTGGCTAGGCCTCATTCTCCTGCTGGCTCCTAGTGGCCCTTGGAACTCCTCTAAAGCAAAATCATGCTCAAAAGTCCTCTTATGGCTTTGCAAACCTCACCAATGGCTCTAGAATGCTCCAATTAGCTAAGGATGATTCTTCATTCACCCTGAATGGTCGAAAATTGAGTCTCCTACTCATTTTCCCAGTTACACCTAGGAAAGCTCCACTAATTGTGGAGGACTCCACTTAACTGGAGTCATAATACGAACTCCGCCAGAAATGGTGCGCTTAGCCAAATTGTCCGCCTAAAAGACCGCAACATTAAATTTTGCGGTTGGGGTGGCCACATGCCAACCCAAAACCCGCGAGTTATACTAATGGTTGGATAAGGCAGAACCCAAGTTTATAAATCGTGGTTGGATGGCTTACTCCGGTTTGAAGCGCTACGGTTAGCGGGAACCGCGTAGTAGTGGTTACCATAAACGTTGCATGTGATATCAACTATCGAAACCGTGGCGGATAAATTGTCGGATAGACCGCGAGTTGTAATGTTTACAATTTTTCATATGAGCTGCTCCGTGGACCGCTGGCGGGTTAGGACCGTCGTCGGTCCCAACCCCCACACGTCAATGCATTTCAACATAAATAAAAGCTGACTACTATACAGGTTAAGCACTTTGTGTGGCTCGGGCGGTTAGACGAGCGCGTGCTTTGCCGGAGGTCCCACGGTCGATTCTTGCGGCCTCCCAAAATTTTATAACACCACTACAAGGACACGTGGCAGCCTCAAGACTGGCCACGTGTCCCCTTCTAATTGGCCATCCAAACCCTGTGCCAAATGAAATTGTGACACTTGTCCCCCTATGATTGGCCCACAAGGAATATTCTGGGGGAATATTCCCTTGGAATATTCATTTTTGCTGACTGTTCCAATGCCCAGTCAACCCTGGTCAACTGTCGAAATTTACAATTCATTGGACTTTTCAAATCACAATAACTTCTTCATATGGTGTTGGTTTTTCGAACCGTTCGCGGCGCCGAAATCAGGAAGACGAGATCTATCCGGTCACTTAGGTCCGACACACTTTTGAAGACTTTGAAATTTGAGCTATCACTTAGGTCCTGATCCAAATCTGATCACTCCTCCCCATTGGAAATCTTTTGGACCCTAAAAGACTTGATTACCTATTCAGTAGATGAAGGTACAACTCCCTCACCTTTCCAACCTCCATCCACTTTGCCTTGCTTGGCTTAGTGCCTTTGAGCCCCAACTCGAAGGTGGTTAACACTTCCCCTCTTTAATACTCTTGTCCTCCTGTCAAGAATTGTATATTCTTTGAGCTCATCCAGAAATTCTAGCGAGAAATATTCAATATAAGGTAGTTGAACATCACTTCCTTGATCATCGATCAAAGGTGGCTCATACAAACGTAAGTTTTCAACATAAACAACTGAATACATTTGCATATGTACAAAGGAATGCATGTCTTATTGGGTCAAGAAGTCAAACCACTTCTTACCAAGCCACTTCCATGGCAATTTTTCTTGCTGAAAATCTTCTTCTTGTGAATCATCTGAACTCACATAGATGATGGAATCTTTGGTTCCATTCGCGCCAGTATTTTTATCCTCTTGCTTTAAATGCTTGGGATGATTGGTTGGATGCAATGTCCAACATTGGGCAATAAGATGTCCCTTCTTCTGGCAATATGTGCAAGTCTTATGAATCTTCTGTGCAAGTCGCCTTCGCTTCGACTGTTTCATGTATGCCTTCATTCTCTTCCAACATTTTGAAACTTCATGTTTACACAAACCAAAATAGGAACAACAACTCTTTCTTCCCTTCATGCATGCAGATTTGTCATGCTCAACACAATCATAATCAACTTGACTATGGGAAGAATTATACCTCAATTGTTACTTTGCATGTCCATCTTTTTACCTTCTTGAGGAGATGAACTTGAAGAGGTTCTAGCTCTCTTTTGAAGACCAACATCAGTGTTCATGTCATGATAGCTGTCAGAACTCTCTTGCTCGCCATAAGCTGCATGTCTACAAACATCTTGCTGCAACATGGGTTTCAAACAATGGCATTCATATTGAATACAATCTTGACATGTTTGTGGGTTTGAACTTGCAACAAAAGTTCTTCTTGGAACTGTCTCAAGTGCCTTCATGGCTTTGGATTTTTCGCCATAATGTTGAACATAGCCTAGACCAAACTTGTTAGGCCTTTCCTCAACCATAATAGGCTCAATCATGCCTTGTGCATGTTTGCCTAGACCCTTGCCTTCATATCCCATTTTTAACATCAATTTGGACCCTATACCTCTAGTGTTTTTTCAAATGAACCTATGCATCTATCTGAAGAGGAAATTGAAGACAAATTTGAGTGATTTACCTCTGCTTCAAGCATGTGTTTGGTTAAGGCCTTTTGGGCATGATGGAGCTGCATCTCCATCTCATGCATTCTTTGAAGATGTCCTTCTTTCTCTTGCTTCATAGCAACCAATTGCTCATGAAATCTAGTGCTTTCCCTTAGACCCTCATACAAACTTTGCACCATATCCTTCAGGATGTAGAAGTCCCGCTTCATCTCTTCATCAAAGAGTCTTGTAAAGGTGGAGGATTTAGAAACCTCACTTGATGAAGTTGTCATCATTATGTAAATGAATTAAAGAACTTCAACAACAATTCACAAAGCTTCAAAAACAATTGATAAAGCTTCTTAACAATTTGGCTGTGGATTCAAGATCTTTTCTGCAACTTTTATCTCTTCTTCAAGCAGCCTCTTTTGCAAACAATCCCTCTTGTGCTTCAAGGGTTTCCTTGAGGTCATTTGGGTAAGGAGGATGATTTCAGCCTTCTTCCTTCTTGTCCTCTTCTGGACTTAGCTAGCAATATCTCCCCTTCACC
This sequence comes from Pinus albicaulis, assembly GCA_034641835.2. NCBI lineage: Eukaryota > Viridiplantae > Streptophyta > Pinopsida > Pinales > Pinaceae > Pinus > Pinus albicaulis. The sequence goes on along the minus strand of CM076578.1, from coordinate 306,642,306 downwards.
TCTAGAAAACTCAAACTTGTAAGCATCAATCAACTTTCAAACAATTAAATTCTTTGCACTGTTAAACACCTTTCAAGTCAAACAAACAAGCAACCTAGTGCTCTGTCAAGCAAGCAACCTTGTGCTCTGTCAAGCAAACAACCTTGTGCTCTATCAAGCAAGCAACCTAGTGCTCTAATACCACCTGATTTGAAATGGGTGGCTGACTTGTTATGCTATGCAAGCACCTCCCACTCAGTTAAAACAAATTAAAATCTTGCTTATACTTGATAGTGCGGAATTGAATACTTGACCCAGGTGTATGTGTTTTAACTATTTTAACGCTTTATATGTGAGGAATTAAACATTTATTTTTGCTGATAATAAACATGTACAACAAGAATAAATTGCAACAAATTAATCATCAACATATAACAACAAATTTAATAAAGGAGTTCACCTGAATGTCTTGGGCTATGTCTCCTTGAGCCTATGTAAATTGTCTTGGTTGTTTGGGATTAAGATGGATAATTTATTTTACAAGTTTCTACTTAACTCCAATGGTTTTTTTAACTATACCAATGGGTTTAGAATACCATCATACCCTTGGAATGACTGTTAACTCTCTGGAAATGGACCTAGGCTCCCTTTGACTTGACCTCTTTTGTCGGTGCCCTTAAGCTTCCCTAAGCTTCTCTGTGGCACAAACTCCCTTAGAAGTCCTTTTCTATCCCTAAAAACTTCCAGCACATATCAATCATCCAAAATATATTGTTCATTTTCTCAAAATGAGCTTTGGCTCCCCAATCTAGGCCTCCAACCCCTGGTGGCACTGGGCACCCCGAAACTTCCCTCTGGCTTCTTCGGCTCTAGAAGTCTCCAAATGGCTCTGTGAATGCCTCCAATGGATCCATAATGTTCAAAATGGTCAGAAATGACTATTCAATTCCTCAAAATAGCCTCTGGCTGCTCTGGCTAAGCCTCCAACAAATGGTGGCACCCTGTGGCTCTAGGCTCACTAAAAACTTCTCTGTGGCATCTCAGCCTTCATAAGTCTCCAAATGCTTTTGCAAATCCTTCCATTGGATTCATAAGGTTCAAGATAGTCAGAATAGACTATTGGTTTGCTTAGAATCATCTCTAGTTGCCCTGGCTAGGCCTCATTCTCCTGCTGGCTCTTGGTGGCCCTTGGAACTTCTCTGAAGCAAAATCACGCTCAAAATTACTCTAATGGCTTTGAAAACCTCACCAATGACTCCAGAATGCTCCAATTAGCTAATAATGACTCTTCACTCACCCTGAATGGTCGAAAATTGAGTCTCCTACTCATTTTCCCAGTTACACCTAGGAAAGCTCCACTAATTGTGGAGGACTCCACTTAACTGGAGTCAGAATAGGAACTCCGCCAGAAATGGCGCGCTTTGCCAATTTGTCTGTCTAAAATACTGCAGCATTAAATTTTGCGGTTAGGGTGGCCACATGCCAACCCCAAACTCGCGGGTTACACTAATGCTTGGATAAGGCGGAACCCAAGTTTATAAATCGTGGTTGGATGGCTTACTCCGGTTTGAAGCACTATGGTTAGCGAGAACCGTGTGGTAGTGGTTACCATAAATGTTTCATGTGATATCAACTATCGGAACCGTGGCGGATAAACTGTCGGATAGACCGCGAGTTGTAATGTTTACGGTTTGTCATGTGAGCTGTTCCGTGGACCGCTGGCAGGTTGGGACCGTCGGCGGTCCCAACCCCCACATGTCAATGCATTTCAACATAAATAAAAGCCGACCACTATATAGGTTAAGTACTTCATGTGTCTTGGGCGGTTAGATGCACACATGCTCTGTCGGAGGTCCCACGGTCAATTCCTGTAGCCTCCCAAAATTTATAGCACCACTACAGGTACACGTGGCGGCCTCAGGGCGGGCAACGTGTCACCTTTTGATTGGCCATCCAAACCCTGTGCCAAATGAAACTGTGACACTTGTCCTCCTATGATTGGCCCGGAAGGAATATTCCGAGGGAATGTTTCGAGGAATATTCTAGGAATATTCCCCTAGAATATTCCCTTTTGCTGACTGTTCCAATGCCCAGTCAACCCTGGTCAACTCTCGAAATTTGTAGTTTATTGGACTTTTCAAATCACGATAACTTTTTTGTACAGTGTTGTTTTTTCGAACCGTTCATGGCACCGAAATCAGGAAGACGAGATCTATCTGGTCGCTCAGGTTTGGCACACTTTTCAACACTTTGAAATTTGAGCTATCACTTAGGTCCTGATCCAAATATGATCAACTAGGAAGCAAGAAGATAGTGAATGCTCACTCGCCCTGCCGCTAACCGGCAAATAACTTAAAGTAAGAACCCTATGTGAATTCTCCCCTGGCGAGGTCAAGGTTCCCCATGGGAATTCTCCCCTTGTAAGGTCACTGTCCTCCCTTGTTAGCCAAGCCAATCATCCTATCTTTCAAACTTACCCTTTGATAGATAAAGAGATCCATAGAAAGCAATTGTGAGGGCTAACCCGGGAATCATCTTCCCGAGGGTACTGGAAGATGGCAGTGTGGAACAAGGCAGTAGAGAATGGCAAAGGACACGGGGGAATCATGGTATTAGTGAGGGAAAAAGAAGGCTGATTCACTCAGATAGAAAAAAGACTCAAATAAACAATTCGTTTGGTTTAAAAGATCAGAAAATGGAAATCACATCATAATTGTAGCATGTTATTTTGCGCCTCAAGTTTCAAAAATCAACAAAAGTAGAGGGTTTGACCACAAAGATCCCTTTGCAGCCTTAAAAGTAGATATTGCAACATATTATCAGCTAGGTGAAGTCCTTATAGTGGGTGATTTCAATGCTAGGACTGCAAGTGAGAAAGCTAGCACTCTTTGTTGTAAAGAAGACTATGGCCCTATCTGGTTTACAAAAGAGAGTAATCATCAGTGGGAAATAATTTCATAGTATAAAGGTTGCAATCTCTTTGGTGAACAATTGTTTACTCTACGTGGGGCTTTTGATTTAGTCATTTTTAATGGGTTGACTAGATGGGAAAAGTCCGATAATTTCACTTGTAATTCTTATAATGAAGCAAGTGTAGTAGATTATGTAATTTGCTCACAATGTTTGTCTGAGAAAATGGAGGAAGTTTTGATTGGAGATAAGCTTTGGGATTTAAAATCAGGTAACAAGCTAAGTTTCTCTTGGACCGAAAAGAAGCAGTTAGGGTCAAAAACTCAGGGTGTTCAACAAAATCTCTTAATGGGCAGAATTCTTTAACTCTAGAAAATTGTAATACCTTCAAAATAACACTAGAGAGGCTCTTCGAGAAGGAGAAATCCCATTTCACGAACTTCATAGTCACAAATTAACACATTTAATTCAAAGCGCACTTGCAGAGTGCAAAAGAGAAAAAATTAAGAAGTTTGAAACAAATTGCTTTCTGGTTAATGTTTGGTTTGATAAGGAATGCAAAACGCAAAAGAGAATGGAAAGAGTCAAACAAGGATAACATAAAGCTCAAAGCTTACAAGTAGATATTAAGAAATAAAAATGATAATTTCATGGTTTCGAGGAGAGAAGAACTAATCTTCCTTGGGAAAAATAACCCCAAATTATTTTGGAAGGAGTTCCAACCGAGAAAGATGAAAACTGAAAATAGTATTGCAACTTTTAAATGGTTTGACTATGCAAGACAACTTTATGAGCAGGATCCCAAGGTTGACCCTCCTCCCTTGATCAACACTAATACATAACTCTTCACAGTGCAAGAGGTAGAGATGGGTATCAAGAAGTTGGGTGTTGGAAAAGCAAAATACTTGGTTGAACTCCAATCAGAGTATCTAAAGTGGGGCTTAAAATCCTTGCACCTCACATTACAAAAAATTTCAACAACATCATACAACAGGGTTCCCCACAGATTGGACAACTAGTCTAGCAATACCTCTTTTCAAGAGAGATGACGTCAATAATCCCTCCAATTATAGGACCATAATGATAAACCCCTTGTTTGCAAAGTTATTTGGAAGCATGCTAGAAAATAAAATCAACAAGTGGGCAGAAGAAAGAGATAAACATGCTAAAGGGTAAGCAGGTTTTAGACCTAAACATTCCATAGTTGATCATGGTATAACTTTAAGGCACATCATTGAAAAATTTTGGGAGAAAAAGGAAAAATACTTTTGTTGTTTTGTTGATTTCAGAAAAGCCTTTAACACAGTTCCTAGGGATAAGGTTTGGCACAGAATGGAGGAACTTGGGGTTCCCAGGAATTTGAGTGCAGCTTTGCATAGGATGTAATGAAGAGGTTAAAGTCAAAATTAGAACTTCAACAGGAATTTCTGAAAGTTTTAGAAGCAATATCGGGGTCAAGCAAGGTTGCCCATTATCTCTTACCCTTTTTGGTTTGTATATCGACAAGCTTGAAGAGTGGCTAAATTCGCAAGGGGGTGATAGTATCCAAATTTTGGGAAAGTTTGTACATAGAAGACCTTATTCTGATTGCTAAATTTTCTCTTGGTTTGCAAGAGCACTTACTTTCCATTGATCATTTTTGTAGAAGGGTGGAGATACGAGTCAATATTATCAAAACAAAAGTAATGGTTTTCTCCAAAAAAAGAAAACATAACCAACATAAGTTCTACTTTGAGGGAAATATTCTGGAAGAAGTTGTTGATTACAAATACCTCGGAATTGACTTCAACATAAATCTAAGTTGGGATGGTTGTCGAAAGAAAAGAACTTTGGGGGGTTGGAAAACATTTTATGCTTTTCAAAATATAGGTGTAGAGAGACAGAGTTATGGGACTGGAAAACCACTCTAACTCTTTTTGGGCTTTTAGTAATTTCGGTGTTTCTTTATGGTTGTGAATTGTGGGCTAGCAGATCTGAGATGCAGTGGAAACAATTGAGAAAATTCATAAGTGTTTGATTAAAAACAATTTCAAAATGAAAAGTGCAATCCCTTATGCTATCTTGTTAAGTGAAACAAGGGTTGCTCCTATTGAAGCAATTGCTATGGTGCGTGTCATAAGGTATTTAAAAAAAATTGAGCAAATGGAGGAGAGAAGATGCCCTAAGGTTGTGTTTAATGACATATTGTGCAAAAGAAAGAAGACTTGGATGCGAAAAAATAACAAATGGTTTAGTAAATGGGGTATTTGTTTGAGCATGTGCCCCACAAACAGTAAAGAGATAAAATATTTTGTTATGGATAAGTTCCACAAACACACTTGGGAGAAGGAGCTAGGGAGAAAGAAAAAGTACTATATTGAAGAGTTTAATCCCACTCATAATCATCAACAAAAAGCATACATAGGGGCCAATATTTCTTAGAGAGCCAAAATTCTTTTTAAGGACTAATTCTCATCAACTTCGTTGTGAAACAAAATGCTGGAAAAGGCCAAAAGAAGTGTGGGAGGAAAAAGTATGTATTTTTTGCTCTTCCAAAAAAGTGGAAACAAGAAAGCATTTCATTTTAGAATGTGAGGCCTCCAAATACAGCAAAGAAAGTTATGCAGATATTCTGACAGCTATCTCTTGGGATAATCTATTCAGCGAGGAGTTTTTCGAGAAGCTAGGAGCGTTTATTGTGAGACTTCACATGAAAAGGACCTAATACAAGAACCAAATGGAGAAGCAATCAGTCTCATAAGCTATCTTTAGCCTCGTGAATGTTAAAAATAATTTCATTCATTCATTCATATCAAATGATACAATAAGGGCATTAAATTATACAGTCTCATAAGCCATCTTTAACGTCGTGAATATTAAAATAATTTCATTCATTCATTCATATCAAATGATATAATAGGGGCATTAAATTATACAGCACATTATTTACAAAATCGAGTGAGTTATTTAGCCATTGAGTGGGTTCTAGCATTATTTACTATTTACTCTATGCCTCATTATAATATTTATTTGTAATAAAAATTAATTGATTTTAGTTTCGAGTTTATTACATGATATATAATTTTATTGTAATTTTATTTTACCAAAGCCCTTTGGGGATCTCTACCTAAGATATAAAATGGGATTCTCGTGGCGGATGAGAAAATTCTAGGATCTCACAGTTTCAACTAAGCTACCTTGATCTCGTACATGTGGGGGCCTTCCGGAAGCTTGTCCTATCTCTATAAACCTTCGCGAAACTGTGGCATCATATACAAGTTACAACCGAGTAAAAACACGGATCAAAGGGAGAGGATTTTGTTTGGTGAGGAGAGAGACCCAATTGCCTATTCGTTTAAGTGCCTCTGGCCGTGCAGGCATGGTAGTTTACATCTCTCTATGCATAAGGATTTGCATAGAGAGCGGTCTATCGACATTTTAGGATGGGCGTCCTCCCACAATTAGAGCTAGAGCTTCTCGGCTAAAAATATTTTTTTTTTTAATTTTACCTACAAATAATAATAATTATATATATGTATTTCAATATTTTATTTATTTTTAACGATTAATAAATATATTTATAATTGTGAGTTTAATTTTATATTCATTAAGTAGTAATATAAAAATAAATTAATAAGTAAATAAAAAATACAATATGAATTAAAAGTATGTAATAAATATTAATTTTTTTTTATAAAAATATTAAAAATAAAACATAATTATTGATAACTTACTTATATATATATAATTGTTGAAAACATAATTATTGATAACTTACATATATATATATAATCGTTGATTCCCTAGTGTGCTCTAGAGTGGGTGTTTATTCTTAGTTTTGATATGATGTTAGTTTAGATGAAAGAGGGTGCAACTCCCACTATATTTTGCTCATTGCATGCACTTCTGTCACTTCATCCATTATGGCAAGAAGTTGGCACAAGGTTAAACATCATTTGAATATTGCACTTGGCATAGGGAGGTATGGGAGGACTCAACAAGAGAATTCTATTAAATTCACATAAATGAAGGAAAAAATTGGCATTTTAGATAGCAAGTTGACTATTCTAGCCAAGAGATCAACCAACATCTCATTCTCCTAGGATGATGATAGTGACCAGCGAACTACAATGCCTAGAGATTCTTCCCCCCAGTAGTTGTTATGACTCACTAGTTTTTTTGCTTGCAACACAGTAACTAGTCTTGTTTTTCTTCTCATGTCGATGTATGTTAAGGTATGATACACATGCTCTAATTATTTAAGGTCTTAGCAACCTCAAAACTCTGAACTTATGTTGTTGATATAATTTCCCTTCAAACAAACTAGTAGCTAAAAAGTTTTAATCAATAATCTTCATTTAACATAATTCAGGAAAGTGCCTAACTTAAAAAAAAACAAAACAAAACATCCAAGTTCTTTGAAAATAACATAATGATGAGAAATATTGTTGTATTGACTCTCACTTTCTTCGTTCCCCTAAAGAAGAAGATGATTTCTTTTGTTTTGTTATATATATATATATATATATATATATATATATATATATATATATATATTAATTATAAATAGTGAGTAAAATAATATTTGAAAATTTAAAATTTTAAACAAATTTATATTCACATGTTACATCTTATTACTAACAAATTTATTATATTGAATAAATTATAGCTATTTAATATATATAGAAATTAAAAATATTAAATATTAAATATAAAAATACAAAATACAAAATAATATCAAAAATTTTTATTTGCAATTATTTTAAATTATATATTATTTTAAATTATTTAAATTTAAATTAAATAATTATATAACATTTATTTATTTTTTAATATTTTAATTTCTTAAAGCAGTAGTCTAACTAGAGTGCTTTTTTGCCTTGAAAATCATTGAAATTCAGGTGAGATTTTAAGAAAATCTGGCAGGGATTTTTGTAAATTCAGGTTATAGTTATCAAAATTCAATATTTTAGGTGCTCTAGAGGTTTTCCATGGTGTTGAATCCATTTCCACCATCAAAAACATGATTCAAACACTCCTATTGCAAGATTTCTTAAAAAAACTTACCCGGATTCTAGCCAATTTTGACCGTCCAGACAAACAACTCCTTTTTTAAATGCATCCATTCACTGTCAATTTAAAATCTCATAAACAATTATATAATATTTATTAAAAAATCAAATTTAATATAAAATTTTAATATATTAAAATTTTATTACATTATAACATTTATTATTAAAAATATTCAATAAAAATATAATAATCATTCACAAGATACAATGTTACAAAATTGTAATATTCTATAAAATTTATTAAATTTTGAGTTTTATATAAACTTAATAAAATAAAATAAATTTAGATTTATTTTAATAAATTAAAAATTTAAACATATTTCTAATTGTATAGTAATTTTAATGTATATTAATCATACATTAATTTAACCTTAATCATATTTTAAATTAAAAATAATATAAACTCCTATCTAAATTAACCTTTATTTTATCCCTAAGTTTAAAAATGACATTAGGCCATCCTCACTAATGCAACCAGACAGTAAGACTTACATCTAATGCAACCAAACAGTGCCATTCGAACTTACATGTAATGCGAATTCTGGAGATTGCGAACTTAGCAGGTTTCCTTCCCAACGTTTGTGCTTTTCTATTAAAGGATGGAGCTATTACACAATTTGTGCGAACGTACAGGTTTTGCTTTCCAAGACATTTTGTTTACCAACAATAAATTATGAGAATTTCTATGAAGAGCAATTTCGGTTACCAGCAATTTTTATGATTTCGCATAGCATAGAGGGTTTGAGATCGTGTACATACTTGACTAAGATTGTGGTGAATGCTTCTGAGAAGAAGCGATTTCGTAAAACTGATTGCCCTTAACTGTAAATTTCTGTACAATTCACAGACAATATAGCATGTTACAATGGATTTTTCACAAAAACCTTTAATCAATATAAAAGAACTTTCTCACAAGTGACTAATTGAAAATGAAAATAAAAATAAAAAAAGTTATTTATGGAGGTAAAGTTATTTATGGAGGTAGAGGAATTGTCTAGACTATCAATTAAAAAAACAAAACAAATTAAAAAATCTTATATAGTTTGAATCATATTTTTAATGATGTTAGATTCAAGATCATCAAATAAAACAATAACATATTTCTATTTGTGTGAATTTCATTCTATATTAATATTTCTTCTTTCTATATTAATATTTGTTCTTTGTGACTTTACCTCGGGTTCTACCTATAATGCTACTCGTGTTGGTTCCCAGTGCATATGTAATGTATAATCCTTGGATAATGTAGAGATGCTCCGGCGGCGGTTGCATGAGAGGGAAAAGTTGCATTAGCGTTATTTATTTGTAATGCAATGGTGGCTGAAATTTCAGAGTTGCTTTATTATTTATCCTCTTCTATGCTTAATTATATTATTTATTTAATATTAATTTCAGATTATATATATATATATATATATATATATATATATATATATATATAAAATTAAAAATAATGATTATTTTATTTATTTATTATAAATAATTATATAAATATGTTTATAATTTTATATTTATTAATTAATTATAAAAAAATAAATTAAATAGTAAATAAATATATATATATATATATATATTAAAAAATTATATAAAAATAAATTAATAAATATTATAAAATAATCATTAAAAATTGCATAGATAAAATAATATTTAACAATTTTTATTATTAATTGAATTTTTATTTACATATTAAATCTAATTGATTATAAATTGATTATATTAAATAAATCATATTATTTATAATGATAAAAAGATGCTATACCACTTAATCTTAAATAACAAAAGTGGAAATTGAAATATAAATAGTATTAAATATCTTAATTATTTACATTTATAATTATATTTATTCATAATTAAATTAAATTATTTAAATTTAAATTAAATAATTATATGAATTTTTTTGGATTAATTTATGAAAGATTTACATCAATTTTTTTGAGATGTATTATGATGAATTAAATATTTATTGAAAAAATATGAGTGACTGAACTTCTCTTTGAACCTCACCCATTCACCATCTATTTAAAATCTCAGATATATAATATTATTAAGAATATAATCTTAATTTTAATTATATATATTATATAATTTTAAAATATTAAAAAATATGTTACATTATTAAAAATATTATAATAATCATTTAATTTTAAAAACTCAATATTAAAAAATTGATATAATTTCTTATAAAAAAAATAATTTTTTTTTTTTTTTTTATTTTAAATTTAATACAGTAAAACAAATTTAAATTTATTTTAATAAATTAAAAATAAAAAGTTTAATAGAGTAAGATTATATCATGTCTAAAAATTACAACTATATAAAATATTTCATCACTATCCAAAACCCATAAATATTTCCATTGAAATTTTATATATAAATTAACTTTACACTAATTTAACCTTTTTAAATTAAAATAATATAATTTTATATCTAGATTAATCCTATTCTATTTTAAGTGTAACTTTAAATATAACAATACCCCATTATTGATGTCAGAACTTTTTAATGGAGCCAGACAGTAAAGAACTTATTTAATGCAACCATACAGTAAGACTTTCAGACTTGCATGTTTCTAAGAGGTTGCCAACTTCCGAGTTTTGCTTCCCAGCGAATTGTTCTCACAATTTCTATGAAAGTTTAAAAAAAACGAACATCCTTCATTAATAAAATTAAAGAGAAGTTTACATAGACTTGTTTCAGTAGACTCTGAACCCAATAACATTCACTTCTAATCCAGAGATATACCAGACGCGCCATGAACCAAAAATACAAGAATAATAAAAAGTGCTGCGAACTTACCAGTTTTGCTTCCAACCAATTAAGCTATAAGAAGTTCTATGAAGAGCAATTTCAGTTATGAGCAATTTTTATGATTTCCAATGGCACAGAGGGTTAAAGATTGTGTACCTACCTGACCAAGAAGATTGCGTTAAATGCTTCTGAGAACTGCATAGACATTAAAAAGTACAAGATCTCTTGTGCCCTCTTCAATATTATCTGAACTGTCAAATTCACACACAATAGCACATCACACTGGATTTTAATTTCATTTTGATAAAAACCCTCAAGAAAACCCAAGAACTTTGTCATCAGCCACCAATTCAAGATGAAAATGAGAAGCGAATCTTACCGAGTACAGGAATTACAGCATAAACGAAAAGCAGCGCCAAATATTTAAAAAGGGGCTTCCTCTGCTGCCTCCTCAACTCCTCTCTGTATTGCCAATCAACCATCAAAACCCTCTCAATATGACCGTGAAAATCTCTGATTGCATAAAATTATTTTATGTTCATTGAAAGAAAACTCAATGGAGAATACCCAGCCAAAACGGATGGGTCCGACGAAGCTTCAGAAGCCGCCTTGATTTGAAACAAGAAAGCGAGATAAAGTGCTTCTCTGTTTAGGAAGCCCATAAAATATTGCGCTAAAAACTTACCAGAGAATAGACACGATTGTTGATCTCCGTACTCTCATGGAATCACCGAATAAAGCCACCTCTGATTAATCACATCCCTGCATGCCTCTAACAGAAGATACAACAGAAATCCCTGAATTAGAAAAAATTGTATGTACCAGAAATGCAATATAAATGATTTCACGTCATGTACCTTTAATGAATTAATGAGAATGTCCTGTCAGAATGTACCAGCCAAATAGAAAGATGGACAAAGATTAGAAAAACTCTTAGTAAAAAATAATTAGAAAAATAAATACCTCTTAGAAATATGTGCCTGCAACTGTGCCTGCAACCCTGCTACCACTTCAGGTGGAAAGAACGTACTCTTTAGCCTGTCTCTGGATGAGAGCAACAACGTTTCACACAAATAAATATGAACAAATAGCTACTCTGCCACAGGACCAGAGAAATGAATATCATGGTTTCATCTCTACCTATTTAAAATTGGTTGGCCAGGCAATTCACATACAGAAGGAAAAAAAAAGAAAAATAAGAAGAAAAGAGAAAACTCTTCCAGATCACTACATACCATTAAAAAAAAAAACAGCACACTACATACAATGGAAAACACATAAAGGAAAAACCAGCATGGCCATGGTAGTGAGCAAACAACAACAAAGAAGCCACCAGATGCAAATGTCAAGGAGAGATGAAACAACTACGGTGTTTGTTTGCATGACTAAAGGGACTTAAATATTCCCAATTTACAACGGTCACCGGATGATTTAAAGCTTTTCTGAGCCGCTTTTGTCCACTTTTAAATTTACATCAAAATCATAATGCCCTGTTTACTGACCACACAAATTTTAGGATGCAGATTTTTTTTGTTTGATTTCAGTAAAATAAATTTAAAAAAAAATAGAATGTTAGACTGTGGAAATGGATTTATACCATAAAAAAATTGAGCTTTCAAAATTTTGAAGTTTTATAGTTGTAATTTAGATTTCAAAAATTTTCGCTAAATTTATCATAATCTTGCTGAAATTTCTATTATTTTCAAAACTAATTTATGAATTCTTTTAACTAAAACTATATTTAATATTGTAAAAAAAATTTCGGTAATAATCACATATAATGGAAAATTGTCGACGCGTTTCGAACCAACAGTGTTTCATCATCACGACAATTTTCCATTATGTTGACATATAATCTCAAATTTTGACAAAGTTTAGATTTTGCTGTTCAATTTAATTTTAAACGCCAAGGAGATAAAACGGAATCACACCTATTCTGCAAATATCTTATGTGAGCATTTTTATAATACCTTTATATAGGTGATATTTTTTTTTAAATGTTGGAAATAATCACTTAAAAAAACCATAATGTGTGTAAACTTGAAAAGTGAATGATATATGTAAAATTAATGTTATAATTTAATTTTTTTATTATGTTATAATATTTAAATATATAAATAAAAAGATAAATAATAATAAAAATAAAGTATTTTAAAATATTTTGAATTTTTTTAAATGTAATTCAGTTATTAATATTCAATGAAAGTTAAAATTAGTATAAAGAAGAGATTATTTAAAAATGATAATGGAAAATAATCTATAAGAATAAAGAAAAAGAAGAAAATAATTCAGAGCATTAATTAAACAAGTTGGAGAATAATAAAAAAAATCTTAAAGAGGAGGTTATATAGTCTAAATGTGTTGTTTTAGAGAAATAATTTTAACATTCAAGGTCACAAAGAAATATGTGGTGGGTAAGAGGCCTTGGCAGCGATTAGGTTTATGACAACTTGTGGATCTATCATGTGAACTCATAGAGTTTCCACAACTTGTGGATCTATCATGTGAACTCATAGAGTTTCCACTTAGTCGCCTTGTGTCATAGCACTTGCTTTCATGGATATTAAATAACACCTCTCATATCACTAGATGTTGATAAAACCCTCCTAAAATCGTTTTGTTGAACCCCCTCCCAGCACATCTTTCTAATAAAAATGACCCTTATTTTTAAAAAATTTCCTTTAATTTTACCAAATACCCCTTTCTATACTCCCCAATACGTGTAAATCCCCACATCCCACATCCTTCCCCCAATGCCTACAATATATTGACTCGATTTTTCACAATATTAAAGCCCCCTTTTATGAATGAACGTGGTAAGATACTGGCCAACAAGGTGAATCCCCCACCCAAGAGATTGGAGTTGGCCATAGGGCCTCTTCCTATTAGTGTTAAAGGTTGGAAGTAAGGAGTAGTTAACTTGGTGCATGCCATTTTGGGGAACTAACCTCTAATGAGTCATCGATGAATGTCCAATAGGAAGAGGCAAAGCATATATGGTTGTCCAGAGAGAGTAAAGTGAATATATGAAGAGACAAATCATGAACATCTAATCTTGTAATAGGGAGAGCATTGAAATACAAAGTCCTCACTGTAAGGCACTAAGGAACAAATTTGGAAAATATGGTGTTCCCAAGGAATAGATGATTTATGTCTATGCAAATTTGTTGGGAGCAAACTTTGAGTTAGGTAACAAGGACCCTCAAGTTGCAAGGAAGCTAGAGTCTATTGTACCTTAGGAGTAGAATGGACCCATCATTGCATTGGAGATACTAAACATGGGTAATGTTGAAGTTTGGGAAAAAATGATTTTCTAGGCTAAAACCATGTGAACTGAAGGCGGGCTCTATATTCCTTACTAAAAGCTAAGCTATGACAGAGTGATATACCATCATCAAGGTTAATTAGGTGAACCAATAAAGAGTCTTTCACATACCAACATGAATTAATCCCTACCTAGTACATAGAGAACTTGAGGGAAAGATTTGTATATCTAAGAAGACCAATATATTAATATCACATTTTTTAGAGCCTCCCCATTTGTTAGATCCTCCTACCATTATCACCACAACAAAAATCATGGAAGTAGCAAATGGTGTTGTGCCAAATTTTGTAGCGATAATATCATGAGGCACTAATATGTTGGCATGAAATTGTTCAAATAACATTGTGACAAACACTCTTACTAAACACTCTTATTATACCCCCAAAATATATATAGTTCCCAAACCCAATACCCATACATGAGAGTAGGTGTGACCAATGATTGAAGAAGGAATATCTTCAATCAAATATCCAAAAACTAATGCTAAAAACATGATTTTCAATATCAATGATTGGCGCATATTCTTTCTAAAATCAAGTGAAAGCATGGTTTACAAAACAATAGTGTAGATCTATCTTAACTCAAAATCTATGTATCTCTTAAGGTACAAATATTTTTTCAAGGTTTTGTCATTTGAAAAAGGTTTACATCTTGAGAGATTTGTTCCAGCTCTCTTAGATCCTAAATTGAAATGAATTTACAATAGTATACTATTTAAAATGCAAAATGAAAATGGAACTAGTTATTTTAACTTTTTTTCTCCAAAAAAGACATTCCAAAATGAACTCTAAAATTTACTTTATTTAAAAACCTACAATTATTTAAAAATTAAAATATAACTTTTTAATATATTGCACATCCCATCTTTTATTTAAAATGTAACTTTTTAATATATTGCACATCCCATCTTTTTACAAAAATTGAATGATTGCCATATTAATTGCATTGTTGCATATCTAAGTTTTTCATAAATATGAATATTATATATCAACCATGATATGAGAAGAATCGAATTCAATTCAATTTTGCATTCTTTATATAGTGAAATATGGTAAGGAAAAAACTAACTTGAAGCCTTATTTATCTTTATAAATTAAATAACAAAAATTTTAATATTTGCGTTTTCTTTTTTTCCAACATTTATTTTTATGAATTGAACTATTAACATATTAATATTTGTATTATTTCATGTGTATATTTTTCATGAATATGAATATTTTTTGCAAATATCAATTACAAGGAATCGAATTCAAGTGAATTTTCTATTTTTTTCTCTTTAAATCTTATTCATAATTGGAGCTCTAGCATAAAGGATATTAGAGGCCAACTTAAATCCATTTAATTGTGATTTATCATGTGGTGAAAAGGATCAATGCCTTGAAGTGCAAACATTTTTTGTCTCATGTTTTGCATTCTAATAAGAGGTTTGCACATGGAGGGATTTGATCACTATTTATGAATGATACATCTAGAGTTTATATGGATTTACCTCGGTTGTATATATGTATGTATGTCACTTATCAATTACATGTTGACCATGGAAGGACTTACAAATAGCCCTCATATGAAGTAACATGTAACTGAAATGTTTTAACTATAAGATCTTTTTTTTCTTTTAATTGTTACTAGGTCGATATGTGTGTCTATTTTGGAATAGGGCTTCCCAAATTTCAATTTAATTATCGATAATTATTAGGTATATGGTAGGGATTTAACTCCACATAATATTCTAGAATATTCATACTATACACAAATAAAAGGTTGAGATTTATCTCTAAAGTAGTCATGCTCTTTTTTCCTTTTAATTAAACTGATTAATTAAAAAAAAAAATCATATGAACAAGTGACATTTGAAGTGAATTATGTTTTTTTAGAAGTGGTATTGATAAGCCATCGTATTGGCCCATGGTTTTGTAAAGAATCTCCAGAATAAAGGGGGGGTAAATCTTCATAGTTAATCATGTTATACCATATGTTTTTTAATGTATATATTTTTAACATTTTTTCCCAAAGGAAAAATCATAATTTCATTAAGAGATGAAAATTACATACTATAGGATCATGAAAAAAGTCATAAGATTGCTGAAAAAAATGGCAGTCCACCTGTTGAATATTCTCCCAAAATCATAAACTTAACATGCATCTAAAGAAAATTAGATTGTTGTTTAAAATATATTTTTAAACAAGCTACATGTATATCATTATAAATAAGCATAAGATATATCAATTAGTATCTTTCAAAAAGTGATAAAAAAATTAAAAAATATATAAAGATCTCAAGAATATCATGCTATTGTGTGGTCATGGTTGAGCTGCATCATCTTGAATGCCTTCTATAGAAATTTTGTGATATAAATCAAAGTTATCATTGCCTGTATGCTCATAAATTTTCCAGGTACCCCGAGCCTACTGCACTACCTCCTTGGAAAGTGAATCAAAAATTGAGTTCCTTTCCCTGTATATATGATGACAAGAAATGAAATCAAAATTCCTTTTTAGCATTAATATCTCCTCTAGGAGTATGCATATGACAAACTTATTATTGATTAAACCAATTGACTACCACTAGGGAGTCACCAAAAACCTGTAACTGTTGGTGCTCTTTTTCTATAGAAAAAACTAGGAGAAGCTTCAAACTATACAATTAAGAAAAATTGTTTGTGCCACTTCCCAAACCACTTTTAATATTAAAAGAGTGAATCATTTTAAGCTTAAAATAATTCGATGTAAGACTAGTTGTCAAAGATTCAGTGGTAGATTCATAAAGACCAGTTGATTGTGTAATATTTTTGGAAGAGGGGGATGCTCCTAAGAAAGTGCCAGAGAGCGATTGGTACCCAACAGGAACTAATGGACCGCCATAAAAAAATGTTTCTGGTGATGAAGAAAACATGGATGACTCAGTAGACATGCTTGATGAAGCCATGTAACTACCTCTGGGTATAGAGTAAAAGGGAATGCGACGTGGCGAATAATTGAAACCAGAGTTATGCAAAAAGTCGATAATTTGTTAATACCAAGGATCCGGTCTAAAAGGAACGTAAGGGTAAATGGGTTCACTATACCTTAGATCTAAATATTATTGACGCGAAGGAATTGTGATCTCTTCTTCTATGTCATTAATATCTTCAATACTAATTAGGATAGGAGGAAGATTCTCAGTAATAAGAAGTTTCACTCGAGGTGAACGAGGACGGCCAGGAGTTCAGGCTATGAAATCCGAAGATGACTCAGACGAAGTATATTCAGATTCAGGTTCAGATATTTCAAGCTAAGTGAATTGAGTATCTGACAATTCACCGTAATAGATTCAACTATAATTATTTCTGAAATTTCTAGTTTTTCTTGATTTATTTATATTGTCTAAGGTTGATTAACTTCAAAATTAGGATGTATTACTATAGATGTTTATCCTTGTTCAGTAGACCCAGTTCCTGATTGTTGAAATCTTTCATATTTAATCTTTTCCAATTGACTGGGTGTATATTCAAGGGTTTCCCCTGCATTCTACGTGAGTGTCTCTGTAATTCAGCTACAGTTAATTTTTGACATACGAAATAAAAAAAAAATATTTCAACAGAATACACCTAAGGTCGCTAAGAAATCAAGAAATTTGAGCACACGCTTACAAAATCTAAGAAACAAACCACACACAAACAATATGTTTCCACAATAAAAACACTAGTTGGTGATGAAATCCAACATCGCAGAAGTTAATGTGGAAAACTGGCGATTGGAACAGTTACCCTGAAAACTTGCTTAATGAAACAGTCTGGTGCAAGTACCTCCACTATGCTATCTTGAAGTGAAGAGTACCCTCCGGAAATTCCAAGTGAGTCTAGCCAACGTTTGTTCCTTGTACAGTGGGACCTTCCCTCCACCGTCACCTTGGGAAAAATCCTAAATATTATGGCCACTAAGGTGACCAGCTGAGACAAATTCACCTGGGGGAAGAGTCTATGATCCAATATAGATGCAAAGGCAGATTATCAAGCTCAATCCCCTTGAAAGCTCCTCGACATGGTAAATCCAAGGTTTGCTAACAAGTGACCCCAGGATCCTCGACAAGGGTTAATCTGAGGTTTATTGTTTTTATTGCATGCACGTCTTCTATCTTCACCAATGAGATAGGTACAATTACCTCACTTGGTCCGACATGACCTCGTGCTTGACTCTTTTAAGAAGAGCTTCCTAGAGTACAAATGCAACAATTGGATTTCCCTACCGCAAGATACTACTTATTTTTTTTTACTGCTTTGGAATGTTTATTACAACATGTTCCAAAGCTCTAGCCTAAGCTAAATTGGTGGAATGAGCCCTAGAAAATGAAAAAATGTCTAGATTGATTTTATTAAGCGTTGTATTGATTAGGTTGTTATTTAATGCAAAGGTCATGGAGTTGAAACTTGATGATGTTCTGACCTGACGCAAAATACTCGAAATTGACCAATATGAAAACACAACTCTTTATTTTCGATAAATTCTGTTTAGGAGAAAGCTGAGATATTTTTTGAATTTAGAAACACAAATTCCTCACACTTTAAACAAAATTCCTTTCAGAAGAGAAAACAATTTCATTAAGAACAAAATTTCCAAACATGATCAATTTCTCTTTGCGAATAAAATTCCATTGATTACAAATTCAGAAACTACAATTTTGACAAACAAACAAATCTCAAAAGAAATAAATTTCTTTAAAAACCCTAAAAATATAAACTTCAAAATCAAATCAAAGTTCTAATTATGAATCCTAACTAGGATACTTATGAATGTTATGTAAATGATCTCTCTTAGTTTTAATCAAAATAAGAATATTTCGACTTATCCGAGCAGAAATGAAATCGTGAAAGTGTACTTTGCGACAAATCAGGCTTCAGTGATCTAGAAGCTTTTCCGTTTTGAAAATGAATAAGAAACAAATATTCACAAAAAGTAAGGTTGGCTATAATCCTGATGGCTCAAGGAGACAAAATCATAATGATCTGTAAATGGAAGTACTTGAAAATGTGTGCAAGGTATCCATTTCCATTAATTAAATGTGTGCAAAATTTTCCATGTCTTGTTGCATAAAACAAAGTGTTTTTGGTAACTGTATAAGATTTTATGTGTAAAGGCAAGTTAAATTAACTGATCTGAAAATGCAACTTCTTAGATCTGTTCCAGAAATTGAATGTAGGGGCATTTACTGGATATGTCACCATTGATAAAAGGATGAGATCCAGAGGCTACCTGGCCCTCTACAGACTCTGTCTTTAGAACTTGTAGAAGTTAACACTCATGATCTGATAATGAAACTACTTGTATTTGTTTTTTAACATATTAATAAAAAAATTTCAACAAGATAACTTCAGCATAACATGACACAAATGTTTGATGAGCAGTTCACCCCTCCTGGGCTACGTTTGTTGGATCAAGCCTCCCAAAATGAGCTTGTCCTCTTGTATTAAAATGCTTTCAAATGATAATACAAGTTTAAAAGTGTCTCGATAGACAAATATGAATGCAAATAGTGATTCAGAAGACATGAAAAAACTAAGAATGCCTTTCCAAATTCACTAAACAATGAAGAATTACCATAAACAATGTTTTCTTCAATAAGGCCCTGACGGCTCTTTGAACTCATCTGAAGCTTTTCTGGCTGTAGAAGTCCTCAAACATGTCTTAAACCTCTTTCATTAGGTTTAGAAGGTCGAAATTAGCTGAAAATTATCTTTGTTTCACCTCAAACAAAAAGATACAACTCAAAACAGCTCCAACCCCAAAATGGCCCTAGTGACCCTGAAAACTCTCCTGAAGCTTTTCGGGCTTTGAAAGTATTCAAACAGTTCTGAAACCTCTTCCATTAGGTTCATAAGGTGGAAAATAGCTGAAAATGGTCTTTGGTTCACCTTAAAAAGAAAGGTACAACCCAATACAGCTCCATTTCCCAAATGGCCCTGATGGCTCAAAAAGCTTTCCTGAAGCTAAAATGGTTGTAGAGCACCTCTACTACCTCTAGAACCTGTCCCAATGGCTCTGGAATGTTGAAAATAGTCAAAAATTAATTTTGGTTTACCATAAATGGTTAAGCATAGCCCAAAAC
Source organism: Pinus albicaulis (assembly GCA_034641835.2). Classification (NCBI taxonomy): domain Eukaryota; kingdom Viridiplantae; phylum Streptophyta; class Pinopsida; order Pinales; family Pinaceae; genus Pinus; species Pinus albicaulis. The sequence continues at coordinate 306,622,211 of CM076578.1, read as the reverse complement.
AGCTCCAACTCCCTCTTGGCCCTCATGGCTCTCATTGCTTCCCTGAAGCAAAAGGGACTGAAGATCAACTCCAATGGCTATGAAACCTGTTCCAATGGATTCAAAATGCTCTGAATACCTGAAATCAAAAACAATTTCATTCCAAAAGGTTCTCCCTATCAAAATTTATGGCAAAAACCATTTTTTCCCAATCTGCCCTTGAAAACCTCCACTAATTGTGGAGAACTTGAGTTAAATGTGGTGGAAGGCCCCAAATTTGGGCACGCCCTTCAAATTCGGCGGAACCATTAGAGGTTAGCATTTAATTTTTGGGGTAGTGGTCACATGGAGCAACTAAACCTCCGCCGTCATAACCGTGGAGTTAATGGTTTTATAAACTGTAACATTAAACTCTGGGCATAAACCCCGCCGAATTCAATGTGAGCACAATCGCCATAAACTTAACCGTCAGAGTTTTTTAATCGGTTCTATGGCCTATGGTTCCGCCGGAAGGTCATATTATAAGGGGGCTGGCCCCCTTTACCGTCGCCAACACCTTATACAAAGTTTATATATGTATTAACTCTGTTATGTATTAAGAATCAAATCTGTGGCTCAATGGTAAAGCGCTTGGTTTTCTCATGAGAGCTCCGCGGTTTGACTCTAGTGGAGTCATAAAAATTTTGAACGATAATTAAACCACCGGCTTGGGGCCACGTGGCGGCTGGGCTTGCCACGTGGCACCCTCCGATTGGCCAGAATCTTCAAAAGTCAAACAACCATCAAATAGATGCATGTCACTTGTCAAACGTAGATTGGCCCAGGTGGAATATTCCTTTTTTAATTTTTCAAATTTGGAAGTCAAACCTGGTCAACCTGGTCTTTTGCCTGAAATTGTGAATTTTCAAACTTGAATAACTTTCACATACGATGTCGGATTTGAGTGTCGTTCACGGCACCAGGATCATATCGACAAGGCCTATCTGATCGTTCAAGTTGCAAGTGATTTTGAACACTTTCAATTTTGAGATTTTTCCATAGCTCGGACTTGAGCTCCTAATCACACCTCCCAAATGAGAAGCTTTTGGACCCCAAAAGCTCAGGAAATTCTGAAACTGAACTGTAGTACTAAAAATGAGAGAATAACAACATCCTCTTCTCTTCAGCTTCCAAAAATTTCCTTGACTTGTCAACTGTCCTCATGGTGAATTTTTGTTGAATGAGCCATGTGCTTGTGCCGAATCCCGACCAAGTTTTCTCGCCATACAAATCTGCCATTTTGAAATCAGCAATGACCCTTGCTAAACTTTGTGCCCTCTTTGCTTGCATGCCTTACCCTCTCATGGAATCTTGCACTGCTTTTCACTGACACTTCGTTCTCCGCACCAATCGACATCAAAGGCACCTTGTGCAACATATGACATCAACAACAAGTTGACAATGAAATGTGCTATACAATTGACACACCAAATCTATAACAAGTGTGCACACAACCGACACAAGTCGATAAACATGTATGACACAATCGACACAAGTCGATAAACATGTGTGACATAATCGACACAAGTTGAAAAATAGGTGTGACACAATCGACACAAGTCGATAATCATGTATGACACAATCGACACAAGTTGATAAACATGTGTGACATAATCGACACAAGTCGAAAAACAGGTGTGACACAATCGACACAAGTCGATAATCATGTGCAACACAATCGACACAAGTCGACAAACAACAAGATACATATTGAAAAACACATGTGTATGTATCATGTACAATGAACTATATACAGTTCATTAATTACACATACAACCTCTATGTACATGTGCAACTTCAACTCTTATTTTCAAATACCAACAAGTACATCATCCCAAAAAAAACATGTGGGTGACTAAGAGCTAAACCAAAAGACATTTCTACAATATAAGTGAGTATCACACTCATCTTTTACACCTCCATGGCGAAACTTTGAAACAACAAAGAAATTCCTTCAACTGAAACTGCTTTTACATGCAATCTTGCATCAAACTTTTCAACTAAAATACATGCATACCAGTCTGAAATTTGCATGTACAAAATGAAGATGACTTACTGCAATAAGAATTTAATCCACTTCCTACCAAGCCAACTCCATGGCGTCTTTTGCGGTTGCAATACACCTTCATGTGAATCTTCCATTTCCACAATGATAATGGAATCCATAGATCCACTTACGCCAATCTTTTTGTCCTCTAGCTGCATGTGCTTTGGATGATTTGTTGGATGCAAGGTCCAACAATGAGAGACATCATGTCCCTTCCTTTGACAAAATGTGCCACTCTTAAGCACTTTCTGAGAAATTTCTCTTTGCCTCTTCTGCTTCCTATGTGCTTTCTTTTTCAACCAGCAACTTGAAGCAACATGGTTAAATCCACCACAAAATGTGCAACTAAAATTTCTTTCATTTGAACAAGAAAAATTATCATTCTTTGCTGAAACATAATCAAATTGATCATGTGAATAATTATACCTCTTTTGCTGCATGGAATGTCCATCCTTTTTGTCTTCGAAAGACGATGAACTAGAATAGGAGACAACTTTCCTTTCCAGACTTTCATCACAATTCTTGTCTTGAAAACTGTTTGAACTTGAAGGCTCGCCATAAGCGACATGTTTACCCTCTTCTTGCTGCGATGATGGCTTAAAACAATGGCAAAAATCCTTAAAAAATATTTGACATATATGCATTTCAGAACTTGGAATAAATGTTCTTCAACTCCCTCTTGGCCCTCGTGGCTCTTATTGCTTCCCTGAAGAAAAAGGGACTGAAGATCAACTCCAATGGCTCTGCAACCTATTCCAATGGATTCAAAATGATCTGAATACCCAAAATAAAAACAATTCGTTCCAAAAGGTTCTCCCCATCAAAAGTTATTGCAAAAACCATTTTTGCCCAATCTGCCCTTGAAAACCTCCACTAATTGTGGAGAACTGGAGTTAAATGTGGTGGAAGGCCCCAAATTTGGGCGCGCCCTTCAAATTCGGCGGAACCATTAGAGGTTAGCATTTAATGTTTGGGGTAGTGGTCACATGGACCAACTAAACCTCCACCGTCATAACCATGGATTTAACGGTTTTATAAACCGTAGCAATAAACTCTGGGCATAAACCCCGCCGGATTCAATGTGAGCACAATCGCCATAAACTTAACCGTCAGAGTTTGCTAATCAGTTCTATGGCCTATGGATTCGCCAAAAGGTCATATTATAAGGGGGCTAGCCCTTAGGGGCTGGCCCCCTTTACCGCCGCCCACACCTTATACAAAGTTTATATATGTATTAACTCCATTATGTATTAAGAATCAAATCTGTGGCTCAACAGTAAAGTGCTTGGTTTGCTTGCAGGAGGTCGCAGTTCGACTCCGATGGAGTCATAAAAATTTTGAACGATAATTAAACCATCGGCCTGGGGCCACGTGGCAGCCTTCGGGCTTGCCACGTGGCACCCTTCGATTGGCCAGAATCTTCAAAAGTCAAACAACCATCAAATAGACGCATGCCACTTATCAAACGTAGATTGGCCCAAGTGGAATATTCCAGTGAATATTTTGAGGAATATTCCAAGAATATTCCTTGCAATATTCCTTTTTTAATTTTTCAAATTTGGAAGTCAAACCTAGTTAAACTGGTCTTTTGCCTGAAATTGTGAATTTTCAAACTTGAATAACTTTCACATACGATGTCGGATTTGAGTGCCGTTTGTGGCACCATGATTGTATCAACGAGGCCTATTAGATTGTTTAGGTTGCAAGTGATTTTGAACACTTTCAATTTTGAGCTTTTTCCATAGCTCGGACTTGAGCTCCTGATCACATAAAACCAGTAATTTGAGGTAAACAAATGTATCTTCCATAAAGAGTAACAGTAAACTCGGGAAAACCCTAACTTGTAAAATGAAAAAAGGATGATTAATCACATAAGACTCAAAATTGTTGAAGAGGATTTCTCACACAGGTTCTGACAACTAGAGTAAATCAGGTTAATATTCAATAATCTGGTTATCGGGCCTGCAAGAGAGAATTTCAATTTTTTCAAAATTTCCCAGGGGGTGCGCAACCTCATACACATTGGATTGAACTGACAAGTTGCGCAGGTTGTCGCTCTGTTTTCCATAGAAAACTGCACAGGCAGAGAAAAATTTGAAAAATATATTTTAGGTTTTCTTTCTTAGAGATTCTAAAAATTCATCTACCCAACCGCACTCAAAGAAGTCAAAATCAGAAAGCTAGAATTTCAAACTGAACACAACCAAAGAAAACTAAACTTGTATTCCCCAGTATGGTCGCCAATTTGTTACTAGGATTAATCCCTCTTGCGAACAAGAGCAATCTCCCTAGTACTCTAACGAGTAATTAGAAACAAAGGTCCATTGAATATATCTTTCTCTAGATTATTTGTATTTTAGGTTATTACAACCGTGAAAATAAAGATGACATGCTCCTACCTTTCAATCCAGATGTTTGATGTAGTCTTTTGTCTTTCGTTCCAAAGTAGCTCTTCAATGATAAGTAGAACCTGTAATCACAGACAAGACAAATGATCAAAACACCTGCAGTATATAATAATCGTGAATACTAATCCAACTTAGTGATCAAGGAATATAAGTATTAACATAATTACCATGAATTCGAAAAGAAGACAATGAGAAAAAGAGATCCGTGTGTATTATCATAAATTATAAAGAGCAATCTTACAATTAGATGTCGTGATGTTGTGTAGATTTCTCCCATGTGTCTGAGAAATAATTTTCCTTCAGTCTGATAAGCCTTCCTCTCTAGAATGGCCAGCATGAATTCATGTGCAGCATGAAATCATGGGCACAAAGACATGATCTTCAATGTGTCAACAACAACTCACTAGCATATAAAATATGAACTCTATGAACTCTCTTCAGCTTAGAAACTATACAAATTAGTCTCTATTCACATTGGTATCTAGGTATCTACGCTTCAACTTGAAACTTGAGCTCAATTTATAGAGATATTGAGGTAGTTTTAGATCCATTAAGAGACGAATGTATTCCTCCCATGAAGGGATTTGAGTTCCTTGGACCAAGGGATAAGCTCCATGAGTGGAGGGATAAAGCTCGAACGGGCGCGACTCTAGAGGTTTCCAGTTGGGATAATATTCGACCAACTAGGCTTCTACAAGTTACTTTTTATTTTTACTTGTTTTTCATGAGGGTGCAGAGGTTTTAGTGGCAAACAGAGCGACGATCGCCATGGCTAATGGAAGAAGCATCACCACATGTGCTTTGCGCAGGTAATATTTTAAGGGTTTTACAGAGCTTTTATCCAATTTCCAAGAATTTATTTAGGAACATGAGTGTTTTTGACCTCTAAGGGAACATGATATGGATGGTGATAGACCCATATGAACACTACCCCTCCTCCACAGATTCCTTCGCTAGATGATCCATCAAAATAGGCCCATGGACGTGATTTTTCAATATGCTCTTTAATAATTGTACGAGAGCTTGACTTGACTTCATATTTAGGAATGAGATCTAATATGGAAAGAGACTGATGCAATTCAATCAACACTCATTACTGTGTCATTAAACAAAATATTTTTCTTTCCAAGCCAAATACCCCAACATATAATGGGGGGGAGGTTCCTCAGCTTCTTGGGATTGACAATGTTCCACCACATACACCAAGTTGCATAAAATGATCCCCCCTACCATTGACAACAATGTTCCACAGAGTCGTGTCCCCCCACCTGGGGGTCGATTTTCCTACCTCCCATGCGCTCTAGGGACTTGGGGAAAACTGGGGATTGTTTCCCCACGCTCCCAAAAAAAGGGTATGCACGAAAAATTGTAAGGGTGTGTTTCCTTGATTTTTGGGGTCGAATCCTCTAAATGGGGTCGTTTCCTAGGAAAAATGGGTCATGAGGGGTCATGAAGGGTCATTTCCCTAGAAAAAAAGTGCATTTTTTTTAATGAAACAAACAAATCTAAATTTCTATGAATTAAGAAGAGTTTCAACTTTACAGTTTATTTTCAATGTTCATTTCACACTATCGTCCTCTCGTTGAATGTTTCCCGCTAACACCAAGAGTCCAAGACACATCCTCTTGTTGTTGCCCAATAACTTGGTGAACCTCTATCGCCCAACTACCAGCACTTGCCGCTTGGTCAACCTCTAGTGGCATCTTCCTCCTATAGCTTAGTCTGAGTCATTGAATCCTCTCGATGAACTCGTCTGAGTCGTCGACCATCACTCAGTCCGAGTCGTCGACCATCCCTCATTATGAGTCGTTGACCATAAATCAATCCAACTAATGACTCCTCTCATTTAAATCACTCACTCTTGAAGGTTTACTCCTCTCGTTGAATTGATGCTAGCTTGTTGCACTTAGTCCTAAGTCAACTGACAACCCCATAGCCTTTGGAGTCTTAGCCCATCGACCCCATCCACAGTAAGTAAAGTTGTAGAGTATAGCGGCTAGCTTGTGCAATTTTATTTATTTATTTATTTTTTTCACTGTAATTTAAAATTTTCAAATAGTCGCATATGCATAAGGTAAAAACTTCCCATCAAGTAAGAGTCTTTGAAAAGACCCAATCTGACATTTTCATAAGGTATAATGTTTTTCCCAACATAAGGTACATTACCAGTAGAAGTGTCAAAGGAAAATAAAACTAATTAGTCTACGGTGAAAATTTTCCCTTGGTGGGAGAAGCGAAGTACTTGGAATAGAGTAGAAACCACAGCGAACATCGTGTGAGTCCAGTTATGGTCAAGTATAAGGATGTAATCGAGATTTGCGTCAAAAACCTATACTTCCATATTGATAGTCTTGCCTTCTAACTTGATAGGTAAAGAATTGAGAATGCCATAAGGTCGAGGTCCTCTACCATCAAAGGCTTTCAAAGTGTTTGGGGACTGGTTGAGAGGAAGGGAGCCAAGGAATTTCCGACATGATATGGAAATAATGCATGTGGAGGCTCCTTCATCAACAATAGTTCTGTGAATAATTTCCCCCCCAACAACAACTTGTATGAGAAAAGAAAGTTGATGCAGTAGGCAAGGGACATGATTCTCAAGATCAAAGGTTATTAAGATGGAATCCATGGGTTCAATTCCTCCAATGGTGGATAGAAAAGCCTTCCATTGTGATGGACACGTTTGAAGGACTTCTAAGGCTGACATTGTCGAGGGTCCTTGAGCCAAATCTTCTACAATATTGTATTGTTGGGCAGCTCGTGCATTTGGATTATAAGACAATTTCCGAAGAACACCTTTGGGGGGTGGTTGGATCATGAAATTAGTGATAGGTTTCTCGATATGAAGAGGACAAGAATTAGGTGGAGTGGAGGAAGAGGGTATGTTGGTGGCATCTTTCTCCTCTGTAGGTCTTTCAGGAGATTGATAGTCTTTAGATCTGGTGTCTAGGAAAATATGTTCTGAGCCACTCATGAACACTTAAGAGCTTCCAGAGGTCTAAGCTTGTGATTGGTCTACCATTTTCATCTGCTGCGATGGGAAAGGTTCCTTCAACACAACTAATGTTCATGTGGTGACTTTCAGAATACGACTTACTTCGGCATGATGGGGACAATTTTTAGTGTAATGTTCATCATCACAAATAAGGCAAGGATACTTGGGCTTTCGCTTCGATGAATTGTCAACAGATGGTTTTGGGGAATCCTGTTTGGGAGTATCCTGCTTAGCTTTTCCTTTACACTTTTTCTTTCCTTTTGAGGATTTATCTGTTGCGGTAGACTGAAAAAAATTTACCTCTGAGGTTTTACCAGGATTCTTTGGGTTATTTACAACATTTGGGTTTGTAGCGACTAGAGTAGATTTGGGATTTGTAGAAGTAGCTAGGGTACTACCAAACCGTTGAGCCACAGACCCAATGACACCATTAATGGGTGTTGAATCTGTGGGCTTGGAGGATACATGATCCATCGAAGGTTGCAAGGCATCACGAAACAATTCGTACAACGTGCTAGATTTTGATTCAACTAGATCCAAATACTGGGCATGGGCGATGGCTTGTTCCTCAGTTCCACAACCACCCACAAATGACTGAGTGAACCATTCAGTCAAAAGAAGATCCATAATTACATGATGATAGAACTTATTGCTCAGTTGGGCTTATGTCATGATAGCTCAACTCCGTATTATCCACAGGCCAATGGCCAGGTTGAAGCTATCAATAAAGTTTTGGTCCCTATGCTTCAACATGTGAAAATTCGGTAATTTTGAATCCTACTGCAGCAACTGATAATATTTCTTCTATTTGTTAATTTAATGAAACAAATTATTTGTAATTATCTATGACAAATATCGAAATACATACACTACAGTCTTCACAAATTAATTACTGCGGAAAATAAATGTAAGGAAAATACTAGAACAACAATAAACACATTGACACAGTTATTTTTGGACAATTGTCCCCAGAAAAACCCAATGTGGGAAAATCGGTGCAACAAATGATGGTTTCTTTTATTTTTCTTCAGCAAAATCTCATGTACAATATACGGATAGCATAATAGAAGAAGAATCATTGAGACAAATTTATAAATAAATTTCTCATGCTCCACGGTGAATTTCTAACCCCTTAAAGGACATGTTGCCCTCACGCTAGACCAACTGCATCACCCTCTGCGTAGTCCCTGCGTCACTGCCTATGTGCTGGTGATGTGAGTCCCTCTTCCACATTGCCTCTTCTTGTCATTTCCTTCACTCTTAACTATTGTCGATACCCTCTCTCCGTCACTTGCAACTCACCCTATGATTCGATTTTCTCTTGTCGAACTTCGTCCAGTGAGAAAATTGATTTGCTTGGGCAATTGAGTATCTTCTTGGTGTATTTCCAAGTTCCCATCGAGTTCCTTCTTATAATCTTATCGCTGAAATTTCAACAGCTCAGATTAGATCCTAATCAATGGCTCAAAGTATCTTGACTCGATCAATGTATTTTTCTAGAAGATTCACACCCAATTTAATCAACACCCTTTAATTATTTTAATTTCCTAAGTTTAAACTTAGGCATCCATTAAAAATAATTAATTATTTTAATTAAACTGTATGTGGGTGGAATTACCAATATGATTTCTGGGTTTTGTGGAATGCATATGTCCTAGCCTCCCTACAAAATCTTGAGGCTAGAGCACATCCGATGCTACTAGAAATCAACAATCGGTTGGGATTCATAAAACAAACCGGCATCTTATGCTTTCTAGTCCTATGGGAGGGTCTAGAAACAAACAAGGACAATTACATGAAACATTTCTGAATACATATTAGAAAATACAAAGGAGGATAGATCTCCTACCTCTCTTTGATTCTAATACCCTTGATGTCGCCATCAACACTTTTGCTTCCAAGCTCACGATCTCCTCTTCCCTAGTGTAGATGAATGGTTGCAAGAAAGATCAAGTGGAGACAACAAACAAATACAAAACATGATACATTATAATGCGAATCAAGTAACAGATTAAGGAACATTAAAGTAAATGGACAATAATTGACACATTTATGGAAAGAAAACATATATTGTATTATTTATAGATGAAAAAGGGAGCATTACAACCAATGAAGCCTTGATGTTGGAAGCCTCCCTCATGTGAGATTCCAATGTCCAAGCCTTAACCTTCAAAGACCTCTTCTCCTTTGTAAATGGGCAGCATTTAGGCACAATTTAGCACTAGGATGGCAACCAACCAAGAGTGGATGGTAGGGATTTCATTTATAGGGAAGGAGAGGGATTTTAGGATCCATGAAAAAGGGAAGGAGTTCCACATATCAAGGGAGAGATCCATGGAAGGAGGATATAGGTCCAAGAATGGGAGGTCTTGTTCCAATCATCAACTACCTGAAACCACGTCATCCTTCTCGAACCTTCAAGTAAGAGAAGCTTCTCCTCCATTTTGGGAAAAATTGCTTGAAGAGGACTAGTGCAGTTTTTCTTGATAAAAGTCACGCTAACAACGCTAGATAGGTGTAATGCAAAATGTCACTAGCATGAGAAATCAGTTATGGGAAACACACTAGGCTTTCAAAACAAGGTCTTTGACAAGATTTCGGAATATTTTCAAGGCAAGTCTTATTCTTTTATTCAGGGATGCTCTAAACATGTTTCATGGTGAATATATTTTTTACGACAAATTTCATCACTTTGCGACACTTGTGGCATTGATGACACAAAGTGCGACACTTAAGGATATGAGATTGGTAGTGTGACCAAATATTGTATAACAAATTCCCCCTAAATCATGAAGTTAGAACGGGAAGTGATGGTTTAAATTCTTTACAAGCAAAGGAAAGGACTTAGAGAACCACCGTCAGAAGACCTGCAAATCAAACATAATACAATATATCTGACATTTCTGATGCAAGGATGCTTAAAGTGTAAGCATCTAACAATACATGGATCCAAAGCATGGATGCAACCATCCAACTAGAAAGGATCATGTTTACAATCATGAATACTTAATAACTCCATCATAGCCTGGATTTATCAAATGAAACCCAGGGTCTTCATGTTCGTCTTGATCCAACCAAAGTGCGAATCTCACCAATGTGAATATATGGGTTGAAGTCGAACATGGTAGATGTGAAAATTACAAGTCCTAGATCTGGAAACCTACTGCAGCTAACTGAATTAACTTCTCCTACTTGAAAATTACAATAACAAGTTATTTTCATATTTCTTCTGTAAACATTGAATTAATTACTGCTACATTCTTCACTTAATTAATTTAGATGCGGAAACAAGAAACGAGCAAAAGAAAAAAAAAACATCAAACAAGAGACTATTATTTTTTGACAAATGTACCCAAAAAAACCCAATGCGGGAAAACCAGTGCAGAAGATTTGAGGGTTATATTATTAAGTAGAGGTAAATTCTGAATACATATCTGAATGCCACTCCGGAAAATTCAGTTACAGAGAATAACACTGACATAAATATTAGTGAGGTTACCTCACACTATCACTAGAAATTCCGATTGATTCGGCCACTGAATGAGATGACTCTGATAGGCTTTGTGTTGCCTCTGGGCAATACCAGTGTCAACCCTTTTGGGTATTATGTCACTCAGCTTGTAAATCGATCTGCTCCTTAGAAATTTCGATCTCTTCCTCCTGATCTCACACCCCGGATCTCGGATTCTGAAATTGATTCTTCAACATATCCTTCAGATTTCCTCTTTCCCTCTGTGTAGCCTCTGTGTAGCCCTACATGGCTCTACGTGAACCTCTATGGCTCTACATTGGATCTGTTGGATCTCTCTCTTCCCTTCTCTACTGATGATTCTCCAACTGAGAAATATTTCTCTCTAAATACTATATCTGCCCCTCTCTGTGAAATATCTCTAGATCGAAGTTTCTACCAGACCACTACTCACTAAATAAATCGATCACTTGATCATTTCAGTGTGTTTTCCAAATGACCCTAAAGCCCTCCTTTATATTCTTCTCGTTGATACTTCAACGGTCGAGATTAGATCTCCAATCAACGACTAAGATTACATTTTGAGTTGATCTGATTTTTCTAGAAGTTACACCCATAGTTTAGATTAATACCCATTAATTATTTTAATTTCCTAAATTTATACTTAGGGTCCCATTAAAAATAATTAATTTATCAAATAAAACTGTCTCCGGGTGGAATTTCCCCAAAAATTTTTGGGTTATCTGGAATACATGTGTCTAAGCCTCTCCAAAAAGTTTGAGACTTAGAGCATATCCAATGATACCATAAACAACACTCCCTCTTAGCAAGGAATGTGCTCTAACAAATATGCCTTGCTACATACTGATCTGACTCTAGAGAATTTCTCTGTGTGTTGCTGATGTCTGACATTTTGTCCACCAACCACTGCACTACTACTGCAACTGTACTGTTGCTGAACCTGCCAAGAGAAACACAGAATCCATACTGCAACTCCCTCTCAAATGTTGCATCTGTTGCTAGCACTGCCACAACTAACTCTGCACTACAACTCAGTTGTTGAGAGAAGCAACTGGAAAAACATCCAAAAATCTGAACAAGTGTGCAGGATGCATCTTGATGCTGAAACTTTGACCGCTGCTAGTCCCACACTATCCCTCTGAAGCATTGCACTGCTACTGCTCTACAGTGCGTCCCTTTGCACTACTGCAACTCTTCTCTATGTTGCAAACCACTAAATCTATCACTCCAACACTCCTCTGCACTAAATGAACCTCCTCCAGCCTGATACTGCTGATATTTGGGCACCCATAACAAGGTCACAAACCAAGAGGTGGAATCCTCAAGCATCCTACCCAACTGAAGTTCTTGCGAACTTATAGATAAATATCACCCCATATCCCTCCTGGAGATGTGTGGGCACTCATGGCATACTCATCCTCCTCAATATTTGCAAATGCAGCCTTCAGATCGTGCTTGTCGTCCTTGTCCTTTTTCTTCAAAGGAAACTGGGTAGCGTAGTTACCAAGTTCACCACACCTGAAGCACTTTATCTTCGAGACTTCCTCCTTTCGTCTTTGCTGCTCCTACTGCCCTTTGGATGCAAGGGCTTCATTTTCCTCCTCCTTCGTCTTCGACCCACTGCCACTGTTGTCATCAAGTTTACACTTAAGTAGGTCCCTCCTTAGCTCTTCTTGCTGAAGAGAAGCCCACATCTCTTCCCACCCTAGCAAGGTTTCTCTGCCCAAGATGCTCTGGACAAAAACCTTCCATTCTTCAGTGATTGCATTAAGAGCCAATCTCACCAATGTTGTAGGAGAAGGGGTGTATCCCATGGCTGCAAGTTGATCATGAGTTTCCTGAAGCCTAGTTAGAAATAGAACAATGCGCTCCTCTCTCTACATTTGCACCATCCTTGGTTTCTGCTCTAAGTACATCTTATGCTGCTTGGAAGATCCTTCATACAGCGCTGCCAAGGCTTCCCACATCTACCTAGTTTTTCCCTTTTTGGCTATATGGGACACAATATGATCTTTGACTCCATCAAGGAGCAACCTTTTAGCCTTTGCCATGTCAGAATTTTACTTCTTCAGCGGATCTGGATCTACAGGGACAGCTACCGTACTCATCATGAAAATCTTGAGATCATATTCATATATAAGGCATGTGATTCTCACCTTCGAGATTACATAGTTGGAGACTCCCTCCAACTGGTCCTGATCTCTAAGCATGTGCGTTGCCATGTTCGTCAAGAAAATTTTGAATTTTCTCCCCCTCTTCCCCCTCTACGCAGCACTGGAGTAGTTTACACACTCCTTGTTGGAGCTTGTAGATCTTCCACCGGTATCTGTTGCTCATATCTTGGAAAAATTAAATTCCCTGGCTAGGAACTTCCTCGAGAATAAAATTCCCTCACCGTGCTTCTTTTTTGTCTTCTGATGAATTTCTGCCCAGTAAGAACAAATTATGCATGCAGAAAAATGCGTCCCACCGGCTCTGTGTTGAGGCTTGGTGTTTCTCCCTCTGGCTCAGAAAAATCTCTATATGGAAGCCCTTACACTCTGTCGACTCACTCAGAGATAAACTTCCCACAAAAATTCAGCCCTCCTGGCCTAGACTATGCAATCCATCTGGGGATTCGAACTGCTGCTTTATGCTTCTATTTGGCCTACTTCTCAGTGATGGATCTGATCTTCCCATTTCACCTGCAACCCTCCACAAGATATGATACCATGTGAAAATTCCAAGTCCTAGATCTGGAATCCTACTGCAGCTAACTGAATTAACTCCTATTTCAAAATTACATTAACAAGTTATTTGCAGATTTCTTCTGTAAACATTGAAGTAATTACTACTATAACCTTCACTTAATTAATTTAGATGCGAAAACATGAAATTGAGAAAAAGAAAAAAAGAACCCATAGGACACTGTTATTTTTAGACAAATGTCCCTGAAAAAACCCAATGCGGGAAAACCGATGCAACAGATCTTAGGGTTTTATTATTAAGCAACAGTAAATTCTAAATACATCTCTGAATTCCACTCCGAACAATTCAGTTATAGATAATATAATTGATAGAAATATTAGTGAGGTTACCTCACACTATCACTGGAAATCCCAGTTGATCCAGCCTGAATGAGATGCCCCTGACAAGCTCTACATTGCCTCTGCATAGTCCCAGTGTCAACCCTTCTGGGCACTGTGTCACTCAACTTGTGAATCGATCTACTCCTCAGATATTTCGATCTCTGCTTCCCAGTCCCACACCCCAACTCCCAACTTCTGAAATTGATTCTTCAAAAAACCCTTTGAATATCCTCTTTCCCTCTGCATAGCCTCTGCGTAGCCCTACGTGGCTCCGCGTTAGCCTCTCTGGCTCAGTGTCAGCCTCTCTGGCTCTGCGATGGAGTTGTTGGTTCTCTCTCTTCTCTTCTCTGCTGATGATTCTTCAGTTGAGAAATATTTCTCTCCAGATACTGTCTCTTCCCCTCTCTGTGAAATATCTCTAGATTGAAGTTTCTCCCTAAGAACTGATCACTAAAGAAATCGAAAACTCGATCCTTTCAATGTGTTTTCCAAATGACCCTCAAGCCTTCTTTATAGTCTTCACGTTAAGAATTCAACGACCAAGGTTAGATCTCCAATCAATGACTAAGATTACATTTTGAATTGATTTTTTTTTCTAAAAGTTACACCCACAATTTAGATTAATACCCAGTAATTATTTTAATTTCCTAAGTTTAGACTTAGGGTCCCATTAAAAATAATTAATTTATCAAATAAAACTGTCTTCGGGTGGAATTTACCCAAACAATTTCTAGGTTATCTGGAATAAATGTGTCTAAGCCTCTCCACAAAAGTTTGAGACTTAGAGAAAATTTGATGCTACCATAAATCAACAGAAGAAATCCTTGATTGTCGGTCGATGATGTAAACCGTTAACAACCAAGAGAGAAATCTCCAATGATGACGATTTCTCTCAAGGTACAACAACACAATCCATAAGTGTGAACAATGAAGTTGAAGTTGAACACTTGCAGAATCATTCGATCAAAGGCGAGTGATTTGAACCTATCGTCGAATGTGAAGAACCTTCCATTGAGGCATGCAAGCTCTAAGGTACTAAAAGGGAGTTTCTAGATCATCTTCCTGGATAATGAGTTGGAGTCGACAGGAAGTGATCTGTCCAAGGAGGGCCATAATGTTTACCAAATCATTGACACAAAACATAGTATTTTGAAAAGGTGGAAAGAGTGATTCAGGATTGACGCAGAGAAAGTCAAACAGGGCATAAGTGGTTTGAATTTGTAGGTGAGATTTCTCTTGAACATATTGGTGACATGATCCGGAATTTGGAAGCATATGACTCAAAATAGGATCATAGGTCATGATGAAAAAAGGATATAATTGAATAAGAGGAAAATGGATTTCCCAAACCTGGTAATATAAGTGACAAATTGAGGATGTCCCAAACCTGAAACGAGATACAGATAAGTGTCATGTTCAAGAGAAACATGCTGCCTTTTATACATAATACATGATATATATTTTCTTCCATTTTCCCCTAATATTTCTAGCAAGTACCTCTTTATTTTTAATCTCAAGCTTGAAGAGGATAACATATGCTTGTCATATAAGTTCATCCTTCAGATGAATCCATCCTATTATTTTTAACGATCCCTAAGAAAGAGTAGCTCAGTCTCATCATAGTGACAATTCCATCACTGTTTGATGTTTTAACGAGTCCAGTGAAGGTAAAAATCGATGTATTTTTATATTTATAGAGTTTGAAAAAGAGACCAAAAAAACTCCAAATATCCCTTTTCATAAATAGTCTCTCGAATCTAAAAAAGTAGAAAAGAATATTCAAGAGAACCTCTTAGCCATGTTTGACTAAGGTATTCATTTTTTGTAACTAGTCTATCTCAGTCAGAAAAGGGGTTAAAATTATGCTGAGTAGATTTATTTTCATTTACTTTTACGAGCTCGAAAAGACAAGTGCTCGACAATCTTTTCATATTTTATGACTCTAAAAATAGATGAAAGAGGACTCCTCTTGGAGGAACGAGTGGTAAAAAAGGTAAAAACTGGTTCCCATCATGATGGAACTGCTCAAAACATTTATAGGTTAAGAGTTTGGCTAATAAGACCACTCATCTCAACAGTTCCCCAGGCAAGGGTAAAACAACCGAGTGAGGGTGTATGATCGGCTAAGCAGATGGTGGCGATGGAATGATAAAACCAAAGCTAATCGGGGAAAAATAGATGGATAAAAAGGCAATCACAAGAGGTTGAATGAGAATGGTTTGATTTTTACACAAGCTTGAAACATGGGAAACTATGCTTGAAATTGGTTTTATTTTTACGCAAGCTTGAAACATGTGGAAAAACTATGCTTGAGAGTGGTTTCATTTTTACACAAGCTTGAAACAGAGACAAACTATGCTTGGAATAAGTTGGCATGCCCCCAACCTAATGATTCAATTCGAGGTACATTCCCCCCAAGCTTCATTACATTCACATAAGTAGACTATTGGTTACTAACAGGTGGATGGAATGAAGGTTCATTTAGGAGATCAAGTGAAAGACTCGCATGGGAATTTACAATATCTAATCAAAGACTCGAATTGAAAGGGGGTTTGTTTCATTTTTTAATGAGCTTGAAATAGTAAAATAACTATGCTCATAGGGGCCTATTTCATTTTTTAACGAGGTTGACATAGTAAAAGAACTATCCTCATAGTAACATGTTTCAATTTTTAACGAGGTTGACACAATAAAAGAATTATCCTTAGGATAACCTTGATTCATTTTTTAACGAGCTTGACACAAAAAAAGTAACTTTTCTCTGGAGAACCTTGATTCATTTTAAGGTTCTTGACATAAGAAAAGGAACTTTTCTCCAGACATCTTGTTTCATTTTTTAAGGAGCTTGACACAATAAAAGGAACTCTGCTCTGAAGATCTTGATCATGGCCCATAGGAGGTCATGGCTTCCATGAGGTTCTTATTAGATGGGAGAAAAACACTCTGGAGGGGATACATATCAAGGGATCTAATGGAAGGATCGGGATCCAATGCACCCAGTACATGATGAACTATATCACTGACTAGATCATCAATAGACATGGGCATGGAATATGTTGCCACATAATTAACCTATGGTGGGGAAGATACCAATTGCATATAAGTACCATTTAGAGATTTTGGTTTATTGGGAGTATAATTAGGACATTGGTTGACTGGGAGTCAAATTAGGAACAATTAATGAAAGATGATCAATGGTCACGATTATTCCTTCATGTGGGAAACACATCACACGAAAGATAAAAGAGACAAGAGCTCCCATGACATAAACATAGTCACACCCAAGGAGTAAATTAAAATCCAAAGGGCCTTGGACAACCATTACATTGATATAAATGATTTTCCTCCCAAATTAATGGAAAACTTAGGAAGGATCCCTAACGATTGACTGGTTCCTTTGTTAAAAGCCAACAGATTCTGGGTAACAGGCACAAGTTGCTGAGAACCTAAATATTTCCTAGTAGTTGAGGACAAAATAATAATAGATGCGCCTTCATCTATTATTGTGCTAGGTATGGGTATATTATAAGCATGTACTGTGATTTGAAAGGGCACATAAGAAGGAAGATGATATCCTACCAGTCGACTCCAATAAAAAGAAGTGACCATACTACTTGGAGGGGGTGTTGTGGGAATGGGAGAACTGCCCCCTTGTGTTATGGGAATGAGAGGATAACCCCACTATACCTTGGGAATGGGAGTATTTCTCTCTATTTCATTCGAATCTGAATAAAAAAGAACATGACCAGTATGAATTTCACTCTCTACGAGAAAGGTACAATCAAATGAAGGTGAAGTCAGGTCAACTTTTTTCTCAACCAATGCTTGGTCAGGAACAGACTCATAGGATTCATTTTCAGAGAGAGTGGGATTGATCAGAGATGAATTGTGATCAATCACGTCATCAACTAGTGGAGGATCAGGGGAAAACTTCAGGTAACCAGCCATGAGACAAGGCTGAGAAGTTGTAATGTTTTCCAACACTTTTGAGGCTTCATCCATATAAGGAAAAAGGTGAATGGTATGATTCCCTTCACATAAATTACAGGGAAATTTGACTTTACCCTTTTTTCCATGGACCTTTCTATCGCTAGTCGAGGGTTTATCACCAGCATGATCTCCAGAGACCGATGACAAAGGACGATTTGAGCCTGTAGACCACAGTTCTAATATCTTGGGAATAACATGACAATATATAAGAATGTGGTCACCCTTACATAACATGCAAGGTAGATTCACTTTGCGGGGTTGATTGGAAGGTTTTTCCAGATTAGTTTCATCTCTACCAATGGTTTCTTGTTTGCCCCCTTACTTATTTTGCTTCTTCTTCTTCAACCTTTTCTTCTTCTTCTTAGTTTCCTGGTTACTAGAATCAATAATTTCACCAGGCGAGGAGGAAGAAAGGGATGAAGAAACAATAGGCGAAGAATGCAAAGGGTCAACTTTAGGATCAACATGAGGTTGTTGTTGTTTAGGTGGGGGATAACTCGGATAAGAAGCAGTTTTGGACATTCAGAACCATAGGGGTCAAAAATAACCAAATTGTAAAACCAATGGTAAATCCTGGAAGGGAAAAATTTTCCATATAAGGAGCACCAATATTTCCAAAAGGAGGAAAAGAACTAGGATTCCCGTTAGAGGGGTTTCCTTGATTGGTAGACTCAGGAAAAGTTTCCATTAGTATCAACCTACGATCTACTAAGGAGGTGTTCCATGAAGAGGATGTTATTCCATGGTCAATCAATTAATTTTAGAAATTAACAACAAAGATAAATCAAAGAGGGAATCTAGGCATAAAGGTTTACCAAGAAATTGTGAACTGTGATATACACCTTGGTGAACCAAGGACTTAACATACGACATCCAATCTCCCCGAATATTGTGTTCGGTGTATCATGGTATACAAGGTGGAGGATTCGGTTACCTATGGATGGATAGCAACCTATAGGGGACTCCCAAAATATACTTGATGGTACGTGGGAGTGAAATCCATAGTAGTGTTGTCTAATGCGTAATCGTTCGATGAGAATGTTCTGATATACTTTTCATGCATGGAGCATTATCTTATATACCCAAAGGTACGTGGAGAACAATCCAATACACTTCCATACGTGGAAAGAGATATCACCCTCGGGATGCAACGCTGGAAAACAATGACAGCTCCTACGTTTAACGACGTTAGAACATGTCTCTAGCCTAGACCTCTAAATGTTTTCTCTAATTTTCTAAATGATCCTTATGTTAATTGAGATGAATTTTAAAGTTTATCTTGAATTATGTTTTAGTTTCAAGGCTCAATAATCGATGTCACTTGAACACGCCTATGATTCATCTAATATGAAGAAAAACTCTTTTCATTTTCAATGAAAGCTATATATTATAGGGAAGAAGTGCAAACATGGATGCATCAATTAAAGACGCAACCAACAAGAGTTTCCTAGCTAGATATTTCAATCTCACCATTCCAATGCAACAACTAAATAGTAAATGAATTTTAATTCACTAAAATTCACCTACGTGAAATTCTTTTTCTTTTTAAAATGAAAGAGGATGCACTTATTAGATTTCAACACTAAGAAATGTAATCAATGCTTAATGACAATCTCAAAAACAACTTTCCGGTGTAATGTAATCTAATGCAATTTCTAGAAGTAATGATCAACTTTGAGATGAAGGCTTAAAAAATGAAAATGCAATTTCTTTTCTGGTTTTCAAGAGAACTAAAAATGCTTATCAAGCAACAGATCAGTAATTCCCTCAACACCTGCAAGTAGCAAAACAGTAAATTCGATTTACCCAAAGAACTAAATATTACACCAAATTTTGTTTTCACTACTTCAACATGGAACAGACTCTTGCAAACCATCAATAAATTGACAACAATAAGTCAAAATTGTATGCTAACAGAGCAAGAGAAAAACTTTAGAGATCAAGACATCTAAGATATTCTAACAAAAACCATAGGAAATCTCAAATTTTGGGACCAGCGTGACTATAAGTAGACAAATCCCTATTGACAGGGTCTTCAGTGCGACTTTACTTAACAAAATCCACGTTGACAACGCTCTTTTTTTCAAATAAAAACGTGTTCAATGAGAAACTGGACCAGTGTGGGCAGACCGTGGAAGACATGGTCTTAAGTGCGATTATACTCAACAAAATTTGCGCTGACAATGCTCTGTTTTTAAAAAAAATGCGTTGGGCGAGAAAAACTTAGGAAAAGATAAACAAAATTGAAAAGTGATCGAGACTTGACACTCTAAAAAATACACCACTCATAATGCAGATTCATAATCAATCAAAGTTACGGATCACTAGGAGGTTGGCCAAACTTAGCAAAAGAGACCAAAAACAAAAGGAAGTTTGAAGGGTTATGTGCTCCCCAGTAGAGTCGCCATTTTTTTGTGAAGGCAATCCTTTTTGCGGACATAAATGATCCCTCTAGTCCTGTGGGAGAGTCTATCAACGAATGAGGACAATTACGTGCAAACTTTACTAATCCATATTAGAAAATACAAATGAGGATAGATCTCCTACCTCTCTCTGATGTTAATACCCTTGATGCCGCGCTTGGCTCTTTTGATTCCAAGCTCACGATCTCCTCTTTGCTAGTGTAGATGAATGCCTACAAGAAAGATCAAGTGGAGACAACAAAAACATACAAAGCATGATACATTCTAATACAAATCATGTAACAAATTAGGGAACATTACAATAAATGGACAATAATTGACACATTTATGGAAAGAAAACATATATTGTATTATTTATAGATGAAAAAGGGAGCATTACAATCAATGAAGCCTTGATTTTGGAAGCCTCCTTCAAGTGAGATTCCAAAGTCGAAGCCTTAACCTTCAAACACCTCTTCTCCTTTGCAAATGGGCAACATTTGGACACAATTTAGCACTAGGATGGGAACCAACCAAGAGTGGATTGTACGGATTTCATTTATAGGGAAGGAGAGGGAGTTCAAGATCCATGAAAAGGGGAAGGAGATCCACATATTAAGCGAGAGATCCGTGGAAGGAGGATCTAGGGCCAGTAATGGGAGGTCTCGTTCCAATCATCAACTACCTGAAACCATGTTTTCATTCTCGAACCTTCAAGTAAGAGAAACTTCTACTCCATTTTGGCAAAAACTTCCTGAAGAGGATTGGTGCAGATTTTCCTGATAAAATTTACGCTAGCAGCGCTAGATAGGTGTAATGCCAACTGTTACTAGCGCAGGGCATCCATTATGGGAAATGCACTAGGCTTGCAAAACAAGGTTTTTGACAAGATTTTCATAATATTTTTAAGGAAACTCTTCTTCTTTTCTTCAGGGATGCTCTAAACATGTTTCATGGTGAATACATTGTGTAGAAATTATATAACTTATGTGTTATATGTCCAAGATTCTCCTGATCTCACACTATTTTAACTTCATGCAAAATACAGAATCTATTCCACCATTGATCATTTGCGGAAATTAAATCAAGATTGCAATGCACACATGAAACAATAAAAATTCACACACATTAACACAGCTGTTTAACGGGAAAGCCTGAAGCTGAAAACCCCAACTATCTGTATATAATATATGTCATAGAGATCATGTAACAATCCTCATACAAAGCTGATCATATCAAGCTCTCAGTACAATACAATCGCTACACACTAATCAGGCCCGATCTTGTAAATCCATGCACCGATCTTTGCCACCTGCTAGCCTGCCTCTACTGCGCAATCCCTGCTGAAGAATGGCTCTGAATGAACTCTAATTCACCAACCTTGCACTGCTCAATCCTCATTGGCATCTCCACTGAGTGTTGGATGCAATCAATGCATCACTATAGTCACAACTGATAGTCACACTTGCTCTTTCACCTATCTCTCCACTGGTCTCCACTGAAACTGCCATGCACTGTAGTTAACTGATGTATTCTTCAGTTGATTAATGAGTTATTATTTAGTGAATTAATTCACACCACTCTCACTAGTGTATCAATCAGTTAGACTAGATACAACTAGCTCAACTGAGTCTAACTGAGTTAAACTAAATACAACTCCACCAACTACTTCTCCAACTCCACCAAACTCTGTCACATGAGTTCTAACTAAATTCCTCCATGCAATAGCTCCAGTAAACCCTCAGGAATAGCGTAATTCCTTATGTCAGCTGTTGTGCCACATCTGTGCACTTAACTGAAGTGCTCCAAGAGAATAAGATAATGTTTAGAGTCCAAATATTATTAAGAGCTAATAATATTCGACATATCTATTTTTAGACCGGCAATCTAAAAATAGATTCCGCCCAATATGTCTAAAAATAGAAGTCCATCTATTTTTCCAACTTGACCAACCATCCACAAATAACATCCCGCAACTCATAGAATATGATCCATATGTCTAAAAAATAGACATAGTCTAAAAATAGACTTTGTGCCAAAAATAGCCTGCGGGCCCACTTAGTGAAGGCAACTCTTTTCACTAAGCTCATCATCTTGTTGAATCTCAACACATTGTTTGTGACAACTTTCATCACTTTGCGACACTCGTGGCATCGACAACACAAAGTGCGACACTTCAGGATACGAGACCGGGATTGTGAAAAAATATTGTATAACAGAGAGATCACTCCTAAGTGGACTTTAAAGTCATCAAAAGAATTCATCATTAGCGGGGGTAATTTCCATTGTGGATCAAACTCACGCTCTTGAAATTAACCAACTATGCCGACTTAAATGAATATTGACTTCGCATTTCAATGAAGGTAATTCATATGGCACAGGTATTACATAACAAGTAATTTTATCTCATTTTTTTTTCTTTAACTAGTTTAAGTTCTTTTGCTTGTCGATATTTATTGTTTTATCTTATTAGCAAGCTTATATATTGGGGAAAATGGATTTAACTGATATATTTTACAAAGAGAAGGTACAAGATTTATTTTCAAATTATTTTTACACTAGTATCTAGCCTTTGGCATTGCATATCTAAAGTTTTTCAAGGCTATACCAAGTGGGATCTACAATTTATAACAAAATTTTCAGCGCTCCAAGTAAGTAAAACCAACCTAAAACCTTGCTATTTAATCTATAGTGTTTAATAATTGTTATTTTCCATATTTAGAGTAATTTTTTGTAATTTTCAACCATACTTTGTGTTAAAATCAAAATTTAAATTTTTTTTGGACATGTAATCCAAGAGGGTTTACGCTAATATTTTTGAAAAATAAAATCGAGCTTGATGAAAATTCACTTTTCAGTCATATTTTGGTGGAAATGGAAGGAAGGCTCCAAAAGCCTTTATATTCACCCTCATACCTTCTACACACCTAGACTAATAACCTAGAAGTACCAAGTCATTTGTACGGTGGCTGTCATAATAAAATGAGATTGTTGTCCCTATGTTTTTTCAAATCTAACAATCTACTACATAGAATTACAAGATTTTTTGAGTCATAAATCCTCAAACATTGACTGAAATCAAAACATAATCACATTTCTAGTTAGAATTTTTAGTATAGACCAAAATCCATAGGTTGCATGATATTTTTTTAGTGATTTTTTGCTAATGATGTTTTTAGTTTTTAGCTACTACAATGACACTTTTATATTTCGACGACTCATATTAGCGAACACCTCCACACTAGGTGACTCCAAATAAGGCACTGATCTTATTCTGAAGTAATCTGAGGTTAATTTGGGGACTCTTCCTTTGGCCATTTTGGGGGTGTTGGGCCTAAATAGAAGGCGATTGGGTTGAGGTGACATAGGGTCCCTGACCTATGTGTGCCTATCTAGTAGGCTACCAAGACCTTAGAAACACTATTGATTTCATTGGTAACACCGCCCAAACTTGCATACTTGTTAATGTCCTTACGAGATGCTAAGGTGACACCATACATGACAAGTGATCAATATCACCTCGACACAAGTCCCCACTCTTTAGGCCAACTCCCACAAATCCAACAAAGGATTCTCTATACTAAAATATCCTCTACCACATGTTAATAAACCAGTGCCTTATAGCACCTCTTGGGTGATGGAGTCTAGTAATTAAGTTTAGATTTCTTGCCAGTCTGAAAATGAAAATCTATAGTAGGAAAGGAAGAACAACAAGTAAAAGACACTATAATTATGAAAAATTAACATTAGAAAAGCACAATAAATGAGTGTTGAGAAACCTCACCGAGATTGAGATGAAACAATTTTCTTATCTCAACTCTAACATTACTTCATTAAGTCCCACTAGCACAATCAGTTGAGGATGGGCCTCTTCAACAAGGCGACCTAGGATCAAACCTCGCGGGGGGTGGTTGTGCCCTGTACGAGGGAGAGGCGACATAAAATCCAGTCAGCTAAGGGCTGGTGTAGCCCAGGCCGAGTGCAATCCCTAGGTGACTCTGATGACTTAGATGCCCCTGGGTTGCGGCTCCTTTGTAATATTCCAAATAGAAAATTTACAGTGATATAAAAAACATGCAATAAAATAAACACATAAATTTTTATTTTAGCAACACAGATACAAGAAATATGCCGAAAACACCAAATTTTATTAATATAGATGGCTGGAGTACAATATGAGATGGAATATGTGCACCTGGGCTTGCACAAGGAAAGCTACATGTCTCAAGTGAACAATATAAAATAATATTGTTGTTGCAAAAATTCCTCTGAATGACTGCGATGTCTCCCAGTTTTTGCAACTGCTAGATAGCTTCGTCACTATATTTTCCCACTAAAAACTGATCAGAAAATTCTAGGAATTCGGGAAGGTAGTCCTTGCCCAAAACCCAGAAAAACCCAGAAAGCTCTGCCCCAAACTACAAATTGAAAATTGGGCCCTTCTCTGCTTGGCCCTTCTCCAATTTCCAAACTTGTCGTTGTAGATGCTATTGAAGATATCTGCACTCCAAAACACCAGAAAACCTCCAACAACACACCTCCAATCAATCCTTCAGCTCCTCAACCCAAAATACTCTAGCAAATGCTCTCACCAAATGTTTCCCTCCAAATGACTAAGAAGTCACTAGGTGAGTGACATAGTTCCAGAAGTGAGAATGATAGGGATAGCATATCACTAATCTCACATGGACTGAAGCTACTTCAACACTCCTAAAATCCACCAATAACTCCTCCCATAGCTGCTCCAGAATATTTCCTTCACCGCACAACTCACACACAACAACTACCTCCCACTATTATGTTGTCACAACCATAGTATTAAAAACCGGTCGGATCAAAAAAGCTAGTCAGACCCCTGACCGGTCAAAACCGGTCCAAAAACCCAGTTTGTACCCTTCTTTCACCATTTTTTTCGGTCAAACTGGTGCTGACCGACTAGTTAAGGACGAAACCGGCCGGTCGGCTGCCAAGGCCACAAAATGGACACATGCAAGGTTATTTTGCTGATTTAGGGTTGTTTTGGAGGGAAGTGAAGGGTTTTTTCCTTCCAAAAACACCCTCTCCAATCCTTTATAAGTAGGGCCAGCCTCTCATTTGTCTCGCACCATCTCATTTGGAGATTTTGTGAGTTTGATTGAGAGCTTGGAGAGTGTTGAGTTTTTACTGGAGTAGTGGAACAACATAGAGTTTGAGGCTTGCCGCTTGAGCTAAGCAGTAGCCATCATGCCTCCAAAAGGAAAGGATACTGCATGGGCTCATTGTGATGTGATTGATGGAAAAACGATTTGCAAATATTGTCAAAAATATATTGCAGGAGGGGGTATTTACAGGTTCAAGCAACACTTGGCTGGGATAGGAGGCCATGTAAAGCCATTTGGAGCACCAAATGAAGTAATAGGGCATATTAGGGCAGAATACCTTCAGAAGTTTGAGACTCAAGTCACTGAACCAATGGAGAAGTTTGTGTCTGGAGCAGTTGCAAAGTTTGGCAGTCGAGAGTCGGGAGACTCAAGTTCAACAAAATAAGTTTGAACTTTGATCATGATTAGAAGTTTCAAGTGATAATGTCGATCATTAATTAGAATTTAGTAATATCATATATGTAGATTTGTAGTAGATTGTACTATGTAGGCCAATGGCCTCAATGCTCATAGCTTGTAGCATTGTTTTTTGACTTTATGGCTCATTTGGAGCCTCATTGCTTATGTATTTTTTCAATGATATGTATTGCACCCGGTGCCATTTTGATATATTCACCTTTATATGGTATATAAATGAGAAAAATTTGCATATTTTGTCTCTATTGGCTTGGAATCATGGTTGCAAATCTTAAAAATAGTTTTTTTTATTAAAAATAATTATTTAATGTATTTTTTAAAAAATCGGTTCGTTTAGACCTGACCAGTACCGGTTCAAGGTCCACCGGTTCCAGTTTTTAATACTATGGTCACAACTCCTTTTACGTTCCATTTTCTCCAGAAATGCGTGGGAACTATTGCTGCCTCACTGAATCACAAAGACTGAAGAAAAACCCTTCTTGAGTGGCACTAGAATTCCACCGGAGAGGGGGTGAGCTTCTCTCGTTGGGAAGCTCTTGCGCTAAACAACACAGTGTTTGGCTCAACTAAACATCTCAGGCAATTCGAAGACAAAAATATGAAAATGGTACCTGAGACTTCCTCAAACCTTCCTTTTATAATTTTTTGCCATGCAATATCGTGGTTCCCTCCATGCATTTCAATTTACCCAAGGGAAATCGATTTACTTTCTTCCCCAATACGCTATTCTTGTGGGTCCCATATTCCACTAGCAACTTACTTTATTATTTTCCTTCTTTATTTCCTATATTAGCCGCAAAAATTTACTTTATTTTTTTTAATTAAAAAAGGACAAAATGTATTTTCCAAACATTAGGAAACTTTAGGAAGGGACATTACAGTCCACCCCTCCCGGATGTTTCTTGACCCCAAGCAACTGCAAAATTGGAGGCTGTAAATTCTATTCATTCTCCAATTTTGCATCTTCCTCTGGAAAATCCCTCCGCTTGAACAAATGCTCCCGACCCACGCTGTTCCTCAATCTCCTCTCCCGGGTATCAACTTCAGTGTCAAAACCAAAATCCCCTTGTCATCCAATGGAGGCAACTCTATTGCTACTATTACCTGTTTCCCCAATGCCTTCTGAAGGCATGAGATGTGAAAAACATTATGAATGCAACTCTAGCTCATAAGGTACCTCACCACTTGGTAAGGTCGATAAAATCGAGGTAGTTATTTTGCTGCACCCTTCTGCTTCAGTGAAGATTACATGTACAACTGTAGGCGCAAATAGACCATGTCTCCAATCTCGAACTGTCTCTTCACCTTGTGCTTATCATCATATATATTTCTTTGATTCTAAGATACCTGCAAATTGTTCTTGAGAGCTCAGAGAATCTCTTGGCTCTCTTCAACCCAATCCTTGGCCCAGGGCCCTACTGTCTCCAAAAATCATGTAAAAAAAAGTGAGTTCATCATATCCATAAAGAGCTCGAAAAGGAGACATATCAATAGACACATGATACATCATGTTGTATCAGAACTCCCCCACATGCAACCATTTGTCCCACAGTCTCTGCTCACCCGTTACATAATTGTGTAGGTGCTCCTCCAACCATTTTTTCACAATATCTGTCTACCCATCGGTCTGGGGATGATACCTGGTACTCAATGTGAGTAATCCCCACCAAGTAGAACAACTCCTGCCAGAAATATCCCATGAATATGTTGTCCCTGTCACTCACAATGGTCTTGGAGAGACCATGCAATCAAAATACCTCCTGAAAGAATAACTTAGCCACCTAGGAGGCTGAAGATTTAGAAGAGATAAAGAAGAAATGGGCAAACTTGGTCAATTTGTCCATATACCGCATAGATACAGTCTCTCCCCTACGCTGCTGGTAGGCCTATGATGAAAGCCATAGGTACACTCTCCCACTTCCTCTCTGGAATGGGAAGTAGTTGCAACAACCCAGCTGGATGTGAGAGCTCCCCCTTCTTTCTTTGACATTCTACACACTCTCTCACATGCCTCAAAATGTCTCCCTTAAGACCCCTCCAATAGAATCTCTCCCTGACTGCACGGTAGGTCTTGAGGAAACACAGGTGCCCTGCTAGTGGAGAATCATGTGCTGCCTACATGATCCTCTCCTTCAACTGAGAATATGGAACCAAATAGATCCGATCCTTGTAATAGATCACATCATCCATCACTCGAAATCAGTCATCACTACATGCACCATCCAAAATCTCACATGCCTGCATGTCTTTGGAATACTCAACCAACAGCTGAGCCTTCCAATCATGCGTGACATCCATCTATGATAGCATTTCCCGTCTGCACGAGAGGGCATCAGCTACCACGTTGTGTTTTCCCTTTCTCATCTGCATGAGAGGGCATAAGCTACCACGTTGTGTTTTCCCTTTACGTACTCAATCTCAAAATTGTAATCTTGAAGCTTACTCACCCATTTTTTTTTCCTCTCCTCTAGTGAATACTGCTCAAGGTCGAAGAACTGAAGACTATTGTGATCTGTCTTCACCTTCAACTGATTGCCCACAAGATACTGCCTGAACTTTTCCAATGCATGCATCACTACCAACATCTCCTTATCATACACTGAATACAACCTCTCATGAGGCAACAACTTCTTGCTCTCAAATGCAATGGGATGGCCTCCTTGTGTCAACACTGCTCCGACACCTTCGCCTGAAGCATCACACTCCAGCACAAAGGGTCGTGTGAAATCCGGCAAAGCTAAAACTGGATAGCGGCTCATGACCCTCTTGAGCCACTAAAATGTCTCCTCTTCCAACTACACCTGCTCAAAAGCGCCCCTCTTTGTTAAATTTGTAAGAGGTGTTGCCATCTGTGAAAATCCCCTCACAAACCTCCTGTAATAAGTGCAAATACCCAGGAATCCCCTCAGCTCTGTCACATTCCTGGGTGTTGGCCAATCCAAGATTGTATGAACCTTCTCTTGATGTGCCTTCACCACATCTTCTCCTATCACATGCCCAAGGTACAAAATCTTCATTAGCCCAAATTCACATTTGGACATCTTCACATACAACTACTGCTCCTCAAGTATGTTTAGTACTTCCTCCAAGTGTTGGAGGTGTTCCTCCCATGTCCAGTTGTAAATGAGTATATCATCAAAGAATACCAAAACAAAGTGCCTCAACTTCCCACAGAACACATGGTTCATACAAGACTGGAAAGTAGCATGACTCTTGGTTAGCCTAAAGGGCATCACCAAGAACTCGAAATGTCCATAGTGGCAGTGAAAATAGGTCTTGTGAATGCCATGCTCCCTCACATGGAGCTGGTGGTATCTCGAGCGTAAGTCTATCTTAGAGAAGTACTTGGCTCCTCTAAGCTCATCCATCAACTCACCTATGCAGGGAATGGGATACATGTTCTTCAGAGGCTTCTTATTCAACGCCCGGTAATCTATGCACATGCGTAGCTTCCCATCTTTCTTCTTCACCAACACTACCAAAGAAGCAAAGGGACTAGATCTAGGCCAAATATATCCCAATCTCAGTAACTCATGTATTCCCTTCTTTATCTCATCCTTATAGGCTTTGGGATGCCTATAAGGGGTGGTGATGACTGTATTCACACCCTCCTCCAACTCAATGGTGTGCTCCAATCCCCTATCTAGCGATCTCCCTCGTGGAACATCTCCAAAAACCTCCTCATGTCGCTTCAACAAATCTAATATGTCTGGGTGCGTAACCTTGGCTTGTGACACAGCCTCAGAAATGTGTAGCTCTACTGCCCACTCTATATCTCCATGTCGTAGGTCAGCCTCCATCTTGTGAGCTGAAAATGTTTGAGGTGGATAAGAGTGTATCCCCCTCAACAATACTGGCATCCCATCAGGTCCTTTGAACTCCATCTCTAGTTGCTTCCAATCAGTGGTGACCTTCCCTAGCATATACAACCTGTTAGACTCCTATACCAATAGGTGTCATTTTTCATGATTGACTTATTGAACTATGGAATATGTTCAAACCTTTTTCTTGAGCAAAGGTGTTCCATATTCTTGAAAAACCAAAAAATCAAAAAATTTAAAAAATGTAAAAAATGGTCAAAAAAGTGAAAGAAATGAACCCCAAGCAAAAAATAGACCAAGGAAAGTGTGCAAATCCAAATGCCACTACTATTTCATTTTTTTTGTAAATAAGTAATTGTGTGCATCTTGATGGCTTTACTTACATCTAATGAAGGAATCTAGCTATTTTGTGGATTATTCATGTTTCAATTTCATGTTTTGAATTAGAGAATAAATATCTGACCAAACGATTTATAATCTTGAGATAAGTAGATAGGTAGAGTTAATAAAAGGTGCTCAACAGTTTAATCTGAGCCCTTGGATGTAATAAGGGTAGAATTAGATAGATTTGCCTTGTAAAAAGAAAAGAAGATTGATAAGGGTTTGCAAGTCCAAATGCACCCTAATAAAGAAGAGAAAATGGTAGTGTCCAGTAGATAGGTTAGGTAGATGGTGTTGCAAAGTTTATGTGATGAATGATGGTGCTGAATATGTTTAATCTTTTACCTTCATCACAAGTACTGAAAGCAAGAAATGCACTGGAAAATCACAACAAGCAAAGTCAAAATCATTAACTTCCCTCATCACTTTCCCATTAAAGTTTTACTAATTTCCCCCAAAGTACTAAGGTATTTGGAGATCAAAGGGGCTCAAGGCATTTCCTTGACTTTTGGAGGGACCGGACCCTCGACCTGATGATCAAAAAGACCTAAGTACTTGAGATAATTCATCATTATAATCATTCACCTTTAACCTTTTCCTAAGTAAAATCTCATTTTGCTTAGGAAAAATATGCAAAATTCCATAAAAAAACCCTCAAAATAACTTACTATTCTAAGCTTAAGTGTTGAAGATGATATATTGTAATTTACTTCAGAAATTGTCACTTTCTTAGATCTGCAAAGTATTTTGAGTTCCATTGTCCCTTTGTCATATTAACATCTAACTCTATTTACTAAATCCCTACTGAAATGCCCTATCCTAAGTATATAATTCCTTTTATATAAATATCCAAAAACCCCTCTATTATAAAGTTTAGCCAAAGTATTTATTTCCCCGTGCATTCAAATAAAAACCCACTATACAACCCCTTTGGTTAAAATATATCATTATATAATACTCCCGCCCCTACGGTAAATTAATTATATCGGTTAATTTATCATATAACAAAAAACATATATAAGAAAAACTTTAAACATATGATATGTATGTTTAACACAAAAATATAAATAAAACCAAAGTTTTAATCCTATGCCATAGTGGCTACCATCCACCTTACCATCACCCAACGAAACACATAACGACCCTTATTTCCATCATAATTATGGGATTAATTAGTTATCGGGACTAATTAATAAACCTTTCCTCCACCAATCGTGTGCCACAGGATGATTAATTAAACACTAATTATGCGGGGCCCGCTGATAACCACCCCACTATCTCTCGAATCCTTTCAACGTTGGATCGCCCCTCCCACAAATCTAAGGCTAATATCGTCGCTAGCCATCCAATGTCGAACTTTAACGTGCGAGGATTGGTGGTATTTGACTAGTCCTCGAGTCCACGTGTCAATGATCGATGAATCGTACCCTCTCGATTAATACCACTCTTGTCCCTGGCCGGTCACCGAACTTACCACTTACCACCCGGCCCCCCATCACACGTCAGCCCATACTAAAGTGACCTCACTCCTCGAAAAACTAAAACCCCTCTTTTGACTTTGGAAATAAAACAAATTTTCGCGTTTTTATGTCATTTTCATCATTTGAACGCGACTGTGCTTTCCGCTAAGAAATTCGAATTTTCACTAAAATCCACTGTTCCATTCGATTTCGCTCCAGAATTCCTCCAGACCTGTGTTCAAGCATCCTCCTGCTACCACCTGTTACCTGTTAAAAGCCAGCTTTCCTCCGAAAACAGGTATTTATTCTGTTGCGCTCCGAACTTTGAAAGAAACTCTGTGTTCCTTGTTTTTCCACTTGATCAGTGTTAAAATCTTATCTCTGAGATCATTCCCTGATTGTTAAAACTGTGAATTTTTCCCCCAAACCTGCAACTGTGCCATTTTCCCTCATTAAAACTAAAATTGCGCCCGGTCTGTGAAGAAAACCCAGAAACTTCCATTTTGAATACACAATAACCAAAATGGAAGCTCCAGCAGCCCTGAATGTAACTCCATTGAATGCCCCTCACAGAGAGTTAGAATATTTGCCCTTAGTGGATAAAGACTTTCAAATTAAAGATTTAGTGGTTGATGAAAGCCCCCTTCGAAGTTATTGCCACTGCAGAGACGATTATTCGAAGGGATTGGATGTCATTGGATTGTGGGAATCCAATTTCCCGAGATATCTCATCCCCTCAGTCCTCATTTTCCCAGAGTATCCACCTTCCATTAACTGATCCCATATTTATGTCTGACAGTGTTATGTTTCCCATTACTCCCAGGCTATCAATGCAATGCTACATTTTGAAACTGATCAATAACTAGCACCTTTGTCTATGGAATAACTGATTGAAAATTCTGATCAATTAACCCCAGAAAAATTGAAGTCCATTTGCCAGAATTTTATGTTACCTGAACATCAACCTAGGGGCCCTCCTCCCTATGGTTTTTATTATTTCACTAAGTTGGGAAGGCTCATCATAAATATGATATCTTTTGTCTTGGGTTTCAATATAAGTGAATATGTTGATGAAATAACCCTGGTTTTTTTGCTTTTGTCCATTTTTGCTCTGGGCAACTCCGAGATTAAATATGGGGTACCTCCTTCATAGCTTGATAAGATCCATGATCAGTTCATGAGGCTAGATGATGAGAAAGTTTTTAAATATTCCTCAGTTATTTATCATCTCATTATCTACTATCAATCAGAGAAGTTTCCTTTCCCCGTTAAAAAGCTTGATGCCAAGGGAAACCCAAGGTCAGTTATATTTTGGTCTCCCATAATTCATTCTTCTTATGAGTCTCCATATTCCTATGCTGAGTTCATCGACCTTTTTGTATATCCTGCAACTACCTTGTTGACAGGAAGCCCTCCTCCAAGACTCAGTAATGAAATCAGGAAGACCTTGCAGCTTTCCAGGACTTATAAAGTTGGAGATTGGTATTTATATCAAAACCATTCAGTCATCAGAATCTATGGATGTGAATTACATCCATTCAAGTTGCCAAGATATGTGCCCATGAGACTTTTTGCCCTAGAATATTTCAGGCAAATGAATAATTCATATATGATTCATTTTTGTAGTGTGAAAAAGAAAGCCCAACTAAGGATCAAAAGTCGATTAGGTCCTTTCATCTTCAACTCTAGGGAGGCCGAGCGAGAAGCAGAAAATATATTACAAAGCCATTGCAAGTTCCAAAAAACTTTCCTTTGGGTTCCTTATGACCCATTTGGTTTTATTTGTGAAAAGAGAATAAAGAAAAAATCATCCCCCTACATACACCACAAGATTCCTGATATAGAGAAATATGCTAACCAAGATGAATGGGTGGAAGAAACACTAGTTGAAGAAGAAAGTGAAGAAGAAAAAATGAACAGAATGATGAAAGATTTTGAGAAGGAGTATGACCTAGAATCTTGTGGTCAAGTGCAGGTACCTGACATTGGCACTTCCTCAGCAGCAAATCTACAGCAGACATTACAGGAAGGCAGTTCACTAGTGGCAGCAGAACCAAAAGGCAAGGGAAAGGAACCACAAATTCAGGTCATTGAAACTTTAGTCATGGCAGAGAAACCTCAAACTTCTAGAGCACCTGATCAAACACAAGTTTCTCCCACTCCGGTAAAGCATCCTGAAGTTTCAGAATTACAAACTTCATCCAATGTGGAGATAGGAAAGAAAAGGCAGGCCCCAGATACTACTCCTCCAAAAGAAACCTCAAAGGTACATCAAGCCAAAAAATAGAAACCAGATCCACTTCCAGATGTGGAAATCATAGATGAGGTGTTTGATGATGGAAGGGAAGACAATCAACTGACTGGTTCTGTTAGTGTGACCCATACAGATCAGAAAGGAAAAGCTTTGCAAAAGCAGTTGAGTACTGAAGTATCCTCCTTTAGGCCACCAAAAAAAGACACAGGGGATATAAAAAGAACTTTCATCAATATAAAGGCAAAGAATGATCCATTAAGAATGAAGGTCTATGATCAATACTTGAAAATGGCTCCACATAATTAGGAGAGGTTAATGTCAGCATTTGACATTTCACAAGGCAAAATGATGATGAGCCACTTCAAGTCAAAATTATAAAACCCATGTCGGTGATTATATTAGAACAAATTTTGAGGTCTTGTAAAAGGAAATTCATCCTTTGGACCGGATAAATTTGCATAAACAAGCGGGGGAATGGTGTATTCCACTCTTACTAATAAATCCTGGCTGACCCTAACTTGTTGCAAGTTATTAGTAACACAGTGTGATTGCAAATTGAAGGCCTCTTCTCGGGCCAAAATAACGAGAATAAAGTCTTTAGAAGACATAATCATCGACTTGGGTCACAACCCCAAAGATATTAAAAGCATTGAGGCATTAATTAAGAAGAAAGATGATGACATAGCTGCACTGAGAAAGCAGTCAAAATTGCCAGCCTTAAGGCACCCCCAGACCCAAGAATTTTTGAAGGGAAATTCACAAGAAGAGGTAATGGAGTTGCTCTTAAAAGTAACTGAGCAACTAAGTGAAACAGAGAAGGAATTGGAACAAGCTTTACAGGAAAAGGAAGCTATCATTCAGGCATCCACACAGAAGCTACTACAACCACAGGTACTACAACAACAAAGCAACAAACAGAGCCAGAGCAGGTAAACACTTCTGGTTTAAGTTCTGATGAGTTAATAAAACAAATGGAAAGTTTACAATTAAGAGTCACAGAACTTCAAACCACAAAGTTACAATTAAAAAATTTGGAGCAGAAGTATGATACATCTAAGAAGACAGTTGCTGATAATACCAGGGAGATTAAAATATTGGACGGATTAGTTAAGGCTTTAGAAAAAGATCTTTCATTAGAAAAGCCTTTGAAGGAAATAAATGAAATTCTTTGGGGTAACATAATTGAGTTAATAAAAAGCATTTGGCCCTCTATTCAAGCAATTTTTGAATAAAATGACCTGATTAAAGTAGCTCAGGAAGAAATAAACAGAACAAGAGATGAACTAAGTGGTAGACCTGAGCAGGCCAATCAACTTATTCAATTTTTGAACACCCGAACAAAAAAACAGCTTGCAGTACTAGGGATTGAAGATAGGACCGGCACTATTTTGATGATAAAAAGAGTTTTCATCAAAAGAAATTTTATGTAGAATTTAGAAAGGAAGTGTTCAGATATTTTGGCTGATATTAATGATTTCAGAGAAAAATTTCAAGTTTTGTTGGACAGTGGGTTACCCAGTCCCATGCTCACAGAAGATCAGATAATGGACCTGGAAACCTATGTTAAGAAAATAGATATCCATGCTCAAAATACAATTGCTTGTTCTACCAGTTTGCCAGAAACGACATTACCAACAGGGAGAAATATCTATGATAAAGTAAGGAATTTATTTCATCTGGAACATGAAATAAGGTATATGTTTCCTAATGAGCCCACCTTCTACAAACTCACAGAAGCAGATGAAACATTGAGAAAACTCAAAAGGACCATGATACCAGATAATCAATGGTGGAAGGAAATGTTGGAAATTCTATAAAAGTTATTTTCAGGATGAGAATTTATCTTTACTATCAAGTAAATGGTAAAAATGAGTACGGATGAAAGAGTATCAGTTACACAGGTTAAAGAGTATCCATAAAGACAAAGAGTATCAAGCAAGCAAAGAAATTACTCCAAAAGACAGCAACGAGCCCTTTTTCAGCACTTACCTCCAGCACATCCACAAAGAAAGGAAACAGCACATCATCAGTTACTTATTATTCTATCTACGAGACCATTTGTCTCCTGTTTACTTGTAAATTAATCCTTAGTCACCCCAAAATATGGGCTAGGATAGTGTGAGATATTTTCAATTATTTAGTGTATAAATAAACCCTCAAAGAGAGTGTTGAGGGTGGATTCTATTGCTCTGTTGTAACATTGAGATTTTCGGAATAAAAGCATTTTGGAGAAATTTATTCGTGGCTTACTGGATGACGATTTAAAGCACTGGACTTGTTGCAGGATTCATGTGTTGGACTACAGTTCAATAAGTCTTTCTACCCTTTGTCTGAAGTTTTATATTAGTTTATAATATCATTATGTCCATTTCTGAATAATTTACATAAAGGATTGAATCGGAATTTACTTAATTGTACTCTGATTTCAGATGTGATTGTTCTTAATGTTTTCCTCTAAATTAGTTATAAGCATGAATTCTTAAATGCTCTTGCTTTGCTAATTTAAACATTGTTGATTACTATAATAAAGAATTCTTCATTGCTCTTTGTTTGTAGTCATCTCATTTCTTTCTTTTGAACATGGTGAAAGATTCTTAACTGCCTTTCATCCCTTCAAACCCATTCCATCCACTTTAAATTTTAAGGATTGTTCTCTGTTTGGCTATCTTGCCCTGCAAAGCCATCTTGTGTGTAGAATAGAAATCCAGTAAAGCCATCCTTTGACTCCATAGCCCAATGGACTAAAAATCTTCAACCTTGCCCTTAGTTGACGGATTCCACCATTCAAACAAAATCAAAACTCTTGGACTTATAACTAGCCTAAAACTTTCTAAGAACAAAGATAAATTATAAAGAGAGAGCCCTCTCTGGATGCAGATTGGCTAGATTCTGCATCCGAAGGTTGGTTTGTGGTTACCTCGGGTATACTTTCCTTTTCCACAACTTCAAGGAAAACCTGAGTGATAACATAGTGGCGACCATACTGGGGACCTGAATCATTTTTATTTGTTAATATTGTTCACTTATAAGCTATAGACAGAGTCTGAAGATCAGCCAGGAAGCCTTTGAAATTGCTTTTGCTCTGCAATTGCAAAAGTAAATAAATGTTGCTTCAGTCTATCTCTGATTTAGCTTAAACATTGAACCTTAGTTTCAAAATGTTTAATCAGACTCTCTAGTTTAACAGATCTTTGAGAAAATTTTAATCATACATCATTATTTCTTGAAGAATTTGTAGATTATTCATTCATTCGATTAAAATAAAAAATCCAAAAACACATAGTCTAGGAAAACTGGCTTCAGAAAGGATTCGACATACTAGGTCAAACCCTGACCCTAATCCACCACCAATATTTGAAAATCCAAATATGATTCCTAGGATTCTTAGAAGACAAGGAAGTCAAGAAAGTTCTGAAAGAGGAAGTCAAGAGAGTTCAGGAAGTTCTAGACCACTTTCTAGATCTGCATCCTGTCCTGTGAAAATTATATATATTGATGAAATTCCTTTTGATGCACGATTTGAAACATCCTTATTTGTGAATTTTTCTGAAACCGAATTATCCAGATTAGTTCCAGATCCATTGTTCTTTGAAGATTTGCAATACAGATTTGTTTCACATCATCTTGACAGACAATTACAGAACTCTATTCAATCTGAACAAACCTTTGAAGAAAATTCAAACATCTCTGTAATTACTGAAGCATCTCCAAGTTCAGCTACTTTTTCTCAAGCTTTTCAAACACCTGTCACCCCTTCTACTCCTCCATCTCCTCCTACCAGACCATCAAATCCTGTCATCCCACTATATCTTTCAATGGCCAATCGATACGCCCCTTTACAGTTACCAGCCAACCCTCCTGCTTTGCCCCAAGATTACCAAAGTAAGATCACACCTTTTGATGGATCAGGTACTTACACAGCACAACAACACACCAAAAGGATGACTGATTACTTTGAGTTCTATGAAATTGACACTGATAATGTCCGAATGAGAATTTTCGTTCAGAGCCTTACTGGAGAAGTTAGGACATGGTTTAGGGCCCTTGCTCCAAATAGTATTGTTGATTCACCAACTTTATATAGGGCATTTTTGAACAGATGGGAGAAGAAGAAAGATCCTCTTCAGATCCTGTCAGAATTCGAAAAATTAAGAAGAAGACCGAACGAAACAGTACAAGATTACATCATTAGATTCAATGAAGCATATAACGCTGTTCCCCAGAACCTCAGACCCCCACCTGACTCTGTATTGGTTAAATTTCCAGACGGTTTTGACTCAGATATAGCTTATTCCCTTAGGGAAAGAGCCCCTCAAACCTTAGAGGAAATGCAGAGCATAGTGGTGAGTGTAGAAGCAAATCTGATAGAAAAACGAGCCAGAGCAAGAGCAGAAAGAATAATGCCTATGAATGAAGAACCTTCAGCTTTTGAAAAGAAGCTGGATGCAATCATTAAAGGTATGGAAAGATTAGGAGACAGAGTGGAGACCATTGAAAGAAAATCTTCTAGTGATAATCAGAATGTTGCAAGAAACCCAAACTTTAGGAGAAATCTGAATCAAAATATTGGTAAGAATGTCCCTGACCAAAATATTAGGCCACCTTTCCAAGAAAACTTTGTTGAAGGATCAACTTCTGAAGAACCTACAGAGGATGTAGAAATAAACAATGTAACTGATGACAAAAATGAACCAGAAGTCTTCCTATCCCAGGATGATCAAGAGAATCACATCCTTGAAACATTCCAAACTCATTCAGGTGAGACTTTTGATTTTAAGGAAGGTTATGACACAGCAATTTACGAGGTTCATAAACAGTATAATTTGAGAAGTAGACGGATTGATGTACCAGAAAATAGCAAACAGAAAACTGCAAAACAAAATGTCAAAGGTAAAGTTAACATTCCCCCTGTACAAAACATTCCCCAAGTACAAATTCTGTCTAGGACAAATCTTAACCCTTCAAATCCAATAATTGAAGATGTCTCTGACAACCAACCAAACAATAAACAACAATCTAATACTTTTCCTCCTGTAGGAGACGTAGAAGAATCAGTAGAATTTAGTCCAGAAACACCTTCAAAACAAAATTTCATTCATGAAAAAGAGAAAAACATTGAGGACCCAAAAAATAGAGAAAACACAACTGTACAAAACACTAAAACTCAAACAGAAAAACCTTTTAATCTAGAGGCTGAAATAGGCAAACTTAAGATAGTTGTTCCTTTATCAGAATTGGCTAAACATGATGTCTATAGAGGTCAAATTACCAAGTCCTTAAACATTAACATTACTGGATTGGATAATTCAGTGAATATTCTTGATGATCAACCCAAACTTCTTTTTGGCCCCGAGGTAAATGGCAAACCAGAAAGTGGAGGGACTCCTCCATTTTATGTAAGCCTGAATGTTCATGACAAGATACTCCATAATGCAATGCTTGATTCTGGAGCATCTCACAATTTGATGCCAAAAGCAGTGATGGAAAGATTAAATCTAGACATTACCAGACCGTACAAAGATTTGTTTTCTTTTGATTCTAGTCAGGTAAAATGTTTAGGTTTGATTAAATATTTGTGTGTCACTTTGGTACAATACCCTGCTAAGTCTGTTTTAATGGACATAGTAGTGGCTGATATTCCACCTAAATATGGTATGTTATTGTCTAGATCTTGGGGTGCTAAACTTGGAGGGTCTATTCAACTAGACATGTCATATGCAACTATTTCAGTATTTGGTCAGCCTAAAAGGCTTTACAGAGAGACATTGATGAAATATTTAGTTAGTAGCCATGAGAAGCCTGAAAACTTCCCTGTTTACTCTATATATTCTGATATGGACTCTTTTATTTTATACAATGCTGAGTTGGATCTCCCTACTGAAATAGAAGCTCTAGAATTAGAAACCACAAATAAAACCACTGTTAAAATTGAAGAAATCTCTGAAAATCAAGAAACACCAGATGATCAAGAAATACCGGAAGAAACTAAACAACTAGCTCCTGTCAAAAAACATTTTAAAACAATTGATGAGGATTATGAACATGAAATTCTATGGCATTTAGAATTTGATGGCTCAGTAAACAAATTAGGGGTAGGAGTTGGGATTTGGTTACATAATGTTGAGAATAATCATGCGGAGGGTCATGCTTATAGGTTGAATTTCAAATGTACTAACAATATGGCAGAGTACGAAGCTCTTTTATTAGGGCTTAAACATGTCAAGAAGTTAGGAGCTATTAGGGTGTCAATCATAGGAGATTCTGAGCTAATTATTCAACAAATTAAAGGAGAATGTTCAACAAAAGACATGAGATTGAAACAATACAGAGAAACAGTTGTAGAAATTCTCAACACCTTTCTACAAGCTCAACTTGCCAAGATTCCCAGGAAACAAAATTTGCATGCTCACAGCCTCGCAATGTTTGCTAGCACATGCAAGTTACCTTTTGATCCTAATCATCAGTTTTCAGCTGAGATTAGGCATAGGCCTGCTATACCAGACAATCTTTTGAATTGGTAAGTATTTGTAAATAACAATCAAATCAATAGTTTTTTTACACTTCAAAATGAGTTTTCTAACTGTAATATAGATGAAGACATAACTATTGATGAATCTGATCAAGAAAAAGAACAAAAAATAGA
Source organism: Pinus albicaulis (assembly GCA_034641835.2). Taxonomy (NCBI): domain Eukaryota; kingdom Viridiplantae; phylum Streptophyta; class Pinopsida; order Pinales; family Pinaceae; genus Pinus; species Pinus albicaulis. The sequence goes on along the minus strand of CM076578.1, from coordinate 306,581,679 downwards.
AATTTCAAGAGAAAATGCAATTCATATGCTGCACCCAACCACATTCACAGAAAAAGACATGCAGAATTTGAAACACATGGAATCTGATGAGACCATAGAAGAAGAGACAGAAATCATCAATCTAAAAGATAATCATTTTCCCAAAGGATTAACTCCTTTGGAAGATCTTTTTGACTCAAATGATATTCCATTTAGACCTAAAATGGAACCTGTTAAGGCTAATATGGAAGAATGCAACTTAGGAACCTCAGAAAATCCCAAAATGGTTAAGTTGTCCAAATCTCTTCCAAAAGATCAAAAGGTCAAATATGTTGAACTATTGAGAGAATTCCAGGATGTTTTTGCCTGGAGTTATGAAGATCTGAAATCTTATGATACATCCATCATTCAACACACTATACCTTTGAAACTTGATCAGAAACCTTTCAAACAAAAGCTTAGAAGAATAAATCCTGTTTTATTACCCTCAATTGAAAAGGAAATCAAAAGAATGTTTGAAGCAGGGATTATAGCTCCTATCAGATTCTCAGAATGGGTTTCTAATCTAGTACCAACACGGAAAAAGACAGGGGAAATTAGACTGTGTGTTGATCTAAGAAATTTGAATAAAGTTTCTTTAAAAGATAACTACCCTTTACCAAAAATGGACCATATTCTACAGAGGGTAGTAGGATCTTCTAGGATATCTCTACTGGATGGATTTTCAGGGTATAACCAGATTCTGGTTCATCCTGATGATCAAGATAAAACAACATTTACAACACCATGGGGTACGTTTAAATATGTCAAAATGCCATTTGGGCTCAAGAATGCAGGAGCTACATTTCAAAGAGCAATGGATATTGCTTTTGCTAAAGAAATACATGATTTTCTGGTTATTTATCTAGATTATTTAACTGTTTTTTCTAAAACAGATCAAGAACATTTAGATCATTTAAGGCAAGTATTTATAAAGTGCAGAAAATATGGGATTTATTTAAACCCTAAAAAGTCATTGTTTGGTTTGGAAGAAGGAAAGCTCTTAGGTCACATTATTTCTAAAGATGGCATTAGGATTGATCCAGAAAGAATACAAGCAATTTTACAGATACCTCATCCTAGAAACATAAAAGAGTTGCAAGCATTCATAGGGAAAATTAATTTCTTGAGAAGATTTATTTCTAGTTTAGCTGAATTACTTAGATTGCTTACTAACATGTTGAGGAAAGATTCAAGCATTGACTGGACTGTAGAAGCCAAACAATCATTTGAGGAAATTAAAATGGCTTTAACAAGAACACCAGTTCTTACCAGTCCCAAATTTGACAGAGATTTCATTATTTTTTCATTTGCTTCTGAACATACAGTTGTAGCTGTTTTACTTCAAAAAGATGATCAAGGGTGTGAAAAACCAATAGCATTTTTTAGTAAAGCACTTAGGGATGCATCTTTGAAATACAATATTATGGAGAAACAGGCTTTTTCATTGGTAAAAGCAATTAAAGATTTCAGAGTTTACATATTATATTCTCATGTGATAGCTTATGTGCCTAATGCTGTAGTTAAAGACATCTTGACTCAAGATGGCATTGAAGGCAAAAGAGGTAAGTGGATAGCTACCATTTTAGAATATGATATTGAGATTAAACCAACAAAACTCATAAAAGGTCAAGGTTTGGCACAACTCATGACTGAAACTAATTGCCAAGCTTTAGACATTAACGAACTGGATGATGAGCAGGAGATGGCGACTCCACAGATCAGTCAAGCTTTCTTAGATTCACCCTGGTACACTGATATCATTCATGTTTTATTAAAACTGCAAACTCCTCCAGGGTTGTCCAGAACGAAAAGAAGATTTTTAAAAATGGCATCCTTGAAATATTGTATTTTAGATGGCACTCTATTTTGGAAAAATCATGAAGGAATCTTATTGAATTGTCTATTAAAAGATGAAACTGATAAAGTTCTTAATGAATTTCATGCAGGGGATTGTGGAGGACATCTCTACTGGAAATCAACTGCAGACAAAATCTTAAGGGCTGGGTTTTACTGGCCAACATTATTTTCTGATGTTAAGAAATTTGTAACAACTTTTCATAAGTGTCAGATCTTTGAGGGTAAAAGAAAGTTGTTACCTCTGCCATTAAAACCAATTTCCACAGAAAGACCTTTTCAACAATGGGGATTAGATTTTATTGGAGAAATCCATCCCCCTTCTTCAGGGCAACACAGATGGATTCTTACTGCCACAGACTACTTCACTAAATGGATTGAAGCTATCCCATGCAGACAGGCCAATGATTCTGTGATTATAGGGTTTTTAGAAACCAACATACTTTCAAGATTTGGCTGTCCAGAAAATATTATAACAGATAATGCTGCTGCATTTAAATCAAAGAAAATGATTAGTTTCTGTAGTAAATATCATATTACTTTAGGTCATTCAACAGCCTATTACCCTCAGGGTAATGGACTGGCAGAATCCTCCAATAAAAGCCTTATTAATATCATCAAAAAGTTATTGGAAGAAAATAAAAAGAACTGGCACAAGAAACTGACCAATGCATTGTGGGCAGACAGACTTACAACTAAGAAATCAATTGGGACTAGTCCGTATGAGTTAGTTTATGGTCTTGAAGCAAGATTCCCATCATCTTTAGGAATTCCTGTTATGAAGCTACTTCAGGAGGCCCAAGTGGAACCAAATGACATTCAAAGGAGAATTAACCAAACAATCCACTTGCAGCAAACCAGAGAAGAAGTATACCAATGATCTCAAGTCTTGCAGGAAAAGCTAAAGAAAATGTTTGATAAAAGGACTAAAGCAGAAGATTTTCAACTAGGTGATAAAGTCCTAAGATGGGATTCCAGAAGGGAAGAGAAAGGGAAACATGGGAAATTTGATTTCCTGTGGAAAGGGCCTTACATCATACATGCCTTGCAAGGAAACAACACATACTTTTTGAAGGATTTGGACAATTCAGAAGCTGAAGAAGGACCAGTCAATGGTCGAATGCTGAAGCATTATTTTGATCCTATTTACTAGGATGTTTTGATTTTTCTAACTTGTACATAATATATCCTTTTCTAATGCAGTTTTGATTGGATGGTGACTTCTTGAAGTTGAAGCCCGAAGTGAAGGCCCTAAGCTTCAGGAGTTTCACTATCATATGTACAATAAGGCTACCAGAAGAAGGAGATTACATAGTTCAATTTGAAGATATTTTGAGGCATCTGACCTGCTGTTCTTGACTTTTCACAAGGAAAAGCCATCCCCAAGTGGAGCCAGTGTTAGACTCCTATACCAATAGGTGTCATTTTTCATGATTGACTTATTGAACTATGGAATATGTTCAAACCTTTTTCTTGAGCAAAGGTGTTCCATATTCTTGAAAAAAAAACCAAAAAGACAAAAAATTTTAAAAATGTAAAGAGGGTATACCCTAAAAGAAAAATCAAAGGGTAAGAAAAATAAAATGGTCAAAAAAGTGAAAGAAATGAACCCCAAACAAAAAATAGACCAAGGAAAGTGTGCAAATCCAAATGCCACTACTATTTCATTTTTGTAATAAAGCAATTGTGTGCAGCTTGTCAAACTTTGCCACAATTTATGAAGGGTCAAACTGTTTAAACTTGGCTTATTCATATTTCAATTTCATGTTTTAGATTAGAGAATAAATATCTGACCAAACAGTTTAATCTTGGCAGATAAGTAGATAGGTAGAGTTAATAAAAGGTTCTCAACAGTTTAATCTGAGCCCTTGGATGTAATAAGGGTAGAATTAGATAGATTTTCCATGTAAAAATAAAAAGGTTGATGAGGGTTTGCAAGTGCAAATGCACCCTAATAAAGAAGAGAAAATGGTAGTGTCAAGTAGATAGGGTAGGTAGATGGTGTTGCAAAGTTTTATGTGATGAATGATGGTGCTGAATATGTTTAATCTTTTACCTTCATCACAAGTATTCAAGCAGGAAATACACTGGAAAATCACAGCAAGCAAAGTCAAAATCATTAACTTCCCTCATCACTTTCCCCTTAAAGTTTTACTAATTTCCCCCAAAGTACTAAGGTATTTGGAGATCAAAGGGGCTCAAGCCATTTCCTTGACTTTTGGAGGGACCGGACCCTCGGCCTAATGATCAAAAAGACCTAAGTACTTGAGATAATTCATCATTATAATCATTCACCTTTAACCTTTTCCTAAGTAAAATCCCATTTTGCTTAGGAAAATCATGCAAACTTCCATAAAAATCCCTCAAAATAACTTACTATTCTAAGTTTAAGTGTTGAAGATGATATATTGTAATTTACTTCAGAAATTGTCACTTTCTTAGATGTGCAAAGTTTTTTGAGTTGTCTTTGTCCCTTTGTCATATTAACATTTAACTCTATTTACTAAATCCCTAGTGAAATGCCCTATCCTAAGTATATAACTCCTTTTATATAAATATCCAAAAACCCCTCTATTATAAAGTTTAGCCAAAGTATTTATTTCCCCATGCATTCAAATAAAAACCCACTATACAAGCCCTTTGGTTAAATATATCGTTATACAATAGTCCCGCCCCTATGGTAAATTAATTATATCGGTTAATTTATCATATAATAAAAAACGTATATAAGAAAAACTTTAAACATATGATATGTATGTTTAACACAAAAATATAAATAAAAACAAAGTTTTAATCCTATGCCACCGTGGCCCATCCACCTAGCATCCCACCCAACGAAACCCCGCCGCGACCCTTATTTCCATCATAATTATGGGATTAATTAGTTATCAGGACTAATTAATAACCTTTCCTCCACCAATCGTGTGCCACCCGAGATGATTAATTAAACGCTAATTATGCCGGGCCCGCGTGATAACCACCCCACTATCTCTCCGTCCTTTCAACCGTTGGATCGCCCCTCCACAAATCTAAGGCTAATACTCATTCCGCTAGCCATCCAATGTCAGAGCTTTAACGTGCGGGGGATTGGTGGTATTTGACTAGTCCTCCGTCCACGTGTCAATGATCCGATGGAATCGCTGCCCTCTCGATTAATACCACTCTTGTCCACAAGCTGTGCGGGGATTACCGCTTACCACCCGGCCCCCCACCACACGTCAGCCCGTACTAAAGTGACGTCACTCCTCGAGAAACTAAAACCCCTCTTTTGACTTTGGAAATAAAACAAATTTTCACGTTTTTATGTCATTTTCATCATTTGAACGCGACTGTGCTTTCCGCTAAGAAATTCAAATTTTCACTAAAATCCACTGTTCCATTCGATTTCGCTCCAGAATTCTGCCAGACCTGTGTTCAAGCATCCTCCTGCTACCGCCTGATACCTGTTAAAAGCCAACTTTCCTCCAAGAACGGGTATTTATCCTATAGCGCTTCGAAAATTCAAAAGAAAGTCTGTTTTCCTTGTTTTCCACTGGATTAGTGATTAAATCTTATCACTGAGATCATTCTCTGAGGGTTTAAACTGTGAATTGTTCCCCCGAACCTACAATTGTGCCATTTTCCCTCATTAAAATTGAAATCGCGCCCGGCCTGTGAAGAAAAACCAGAAACTTCCGTTTTGAATCCACAAGAACCAAAATGGAAGCCCCGACAGCTTTGAATGTAACTCCACTGAATGCCCCCCACAGAGAGTTAGAATATTTGCCCTTAGTAGATAAAGACTTTCAAATTAAGGACTTAGTGTTTGATGAAAGCCCCCTTCTGAGTTATTGTCGCTGCAGAGATGATTATTCGAAGGGGCAAGATGTCATTGGGTTGTGGGAATCCAATCTCCCTAGATATCTCATCCCCTCAGTCATTACTTTCCCAGAAATTATCCACTATTGCCATTCTAACTATGATCCCACTCAGAGAGTTGTAATATCCCCTGACTAGAGTGTTCTTTTCCCCATTACTCCCCAGGCTATCAATGCAATGCTACATTTTGAACCAGACCAAGAACTAGCACCTTTGTCTATGGAAGAATTGATTGAAAAGTCTAATAAATTGACCTCAGAAAAATTGGAGTCCATTTGCCAGAATTTCATGTTGCCTGAACATCAACCTAAGGGACCTCCTCCCTATGGTTTTTATTATTTCACTAAGTTGGGAAGGCTCATCCTAAATATGATATCTTTTGTCTTAGGTTTCAATACCAGTGAATATGTTGATGAGATAACCCTAGTTTTGATGTCTATCTTTACTCCTGGGCAACCTCCTGAAGTTAAATATGACTTTGCCTCCTTCATAGTCAATAAGATCCATGATCAGTTCATGAGGCTAGATGATGAGAAAGTTTTTAAATATTCCTCAGTTATTTATGTCATCTCATTATCTTTATCAATCGAGAAAAGTTCCTTTCACATTAAAAAGCTTGGTAGAGCTCGATATATTGATTATATTTTGGTCTCCACATAATTCATTCTTCCTATAATTCTCCTATTCCTATTCTGAGTTTATAGATCTTTTTGTATATCCTGCAACTACATTGTTGACAGGGATTCCTCCTCCAAGACTCAGTAATGAAATAAAGAAGACCTTGCAACTTTCAAGGACTTATAAAGTTGGAGATTGGTATTTATATCAAAACCATTCAGTCATCAGAATCTATGGATGTGAATTACATCCATTCAAGTTGCCAAGATATGTGCCTATGAGAATTTTTGCCTTAGAATATTTCAGGAAAATGAATAATTCAGATGTGATCCATTTTTGTAGTGTGAAGAAGAAAGCCCAACTAAGGATCAAAAGTCAATTAGGTCCTTTCATCTGCAACTCTAGAGAGGCCGAGCGAGAAGCAGAAAATATATTACAAAGCCATTGCAAGTTCCAAAAAACTTTCCGTTGGGTTCCTTATGACCCATTTGGTTTTATTTGTGAAAAGAGAATAAAGAACAAATCTTCCCCTTATATCCACCACAAGATTCCTGATATAGAGCAATATGCTAACCAAGATGAATGGGTGGAAGAAACATTAGTTGAAGAAGAAAGTGAAGAGGAAAAAATGAATAAAATTATGAAAGATCTTCAAAAGAAATATGACCTAGAATCTTATGGTCAAGTGCAGGTATCTCACATTGGCACTTCTTCAGCAGCAAACCTACAGCAGAGATTACAGGAAGGCGGTTCATCAGTTGCAGCAGAGACAAAAGGAAAGGAAAGGAACCTGAAATACAGGTTATTGAAACTTTAATCATGACAGAGAAACCTCAAACTTCCAGAGTGCCTGATCAAACACAGGTTTCTCCCACTCAGGTAAAGCATCCATAAGTTCCAGAGTTACAAACTCCATCAAATGTGGAGATAGGAAAGAAAAGGCAGGTTCCAGATACCACACCTCCAAAAGAAACCTCACAGGTACATCAAGCCAAAAAACAAAAACCAGATCCACTTCCAGATGTGGAAATCATAGATGAGATGTTTGATGATGGAAGGGAAGACAGTCAACAAACTGGCACAATTAGTGAAACAAACACAGGCCAAAAAGGAAAAGCTTTACAAAAACAATTAAGTACTGAAGTCTCCTCTTTTAGGCCACCTAAAACAGATATAGGGGATATTAAAAGAACTTTCATCAACATAAAGGCAAAGAATGATCCATTAAGAATGAAAGTATATGATTAATATCTGAAGATGGCTCCACATAATCAGGAGAGGTTAATGTCAGCATTTGACATTTCACAAGGTAAAATGATGATGAGCCACTTCAAGTCAAAAGTGCCAAAACCCATGTCAGCAGCAGATTATATTAGAACAAATTTTGAGGTCCTGGAAAAGGACATTCATCCTTTGGACCAGATAGAGCTGCATAAACAAACTGGGGAAATGGTTTATTCCACTCTTACCAATAAGGCCATGGCAGCCCTAACGCTGCAAGATTCTTTAAATAACACAAGTGCCCAATTGCAAATTGAAAAGGCCTCTTCTCAGGCCAAAGATAACAGAATAAAGTCTTTGGAAGACATTATTATCAGCTTGGGGCACAACCCCAAAGATATCAAAAGCATTGAAGCATTAATAAAGAAGAAAGATGATGACATAGCTGCACTGAGAAAGCAGCTGAAATTGCCAGCTTCTAGGCACCCCCAGACCTAAGAAGTTCTGAAGGGAAATTCACGAGAAGAGGTAATGGAATTGCTCTTATAGGTGACTGAGCAACTTAGTGAAACGAAGAAGAGGTGGAACAAGCTTTGCGAAAGACGGTTAGTGACTTGGATGCCTCATCATCAACTAAGAGTTGGATCAGATTCGAATTCTCCTCTTTTTCATCACCTATCCATCAAAAATAGTGCCAAATAGTTTGAGTGTCCTTTACTTTAGTTCTATTTATGTAAATAGTTGGAGAGATTTGTGAACCAATTTTGATATTTGTTTCAAGATATTTTAGTTTAGAATTTGTATAAATACTCCACTCTTGGAAGCATTTGGGGTGGATTCTATTACTTTGCTGTAACATTGAGATTTTCGGAATAAAAGCATTTTGGAGAAATTTATTCGTGGCTTACTGGATGGCGATTTGAAGCTCAGGACTTTTTGCAGGATTCATGTGTTGGACTACAGTTCAATAAGTCTTTCTACCCTTTGTCTTAAGTTTTATATCAGTTTATAATATCATTATGTCCATCTTTGAATAATTTACATAAAGGATTGAATCAGAATTTACTTAATTGTACTCTGATTTCAGATGTGATTGTTCTTAATGTTTTCCTCTAAATTGGTTATAAGCATGAATTCTTAAATGCTCTTGCTTTGCTAATTTAAACATTTTTGATTACTATAATAAAGAATTCTTCATTTCTCTTTGTTTGTAGTCATCTCATTTCTTTCTTTTGAACATGGTGAAAAATTCTTAGCTGCCTTTCATCCCTTCAAAATCATCCCATCCACTTTAAATTTTAAGGATTGTTCTCTGTCTAGCTATCTTGCCCTGTAAAGCCATCTTGTGTGTAGAATAGAAATCCAGTAAAGCCATCCTTTGACTCCATATCCCAATGGACTGAAAGCTTTCAACCTTGCCCTTAGTTTGTGGATTCCACCATTTTTCAAAACAAACTCTTGGATCTATAACTAGCCTAAAACCTTCTAAGAACAAAGATAAATCATAAAGAGAGAGCCCTCTCTGGATGCAGATTGGCTAGATTCTGCATCTGAAGGTTGGTTTGTGGTTACCTCGGGTATACTTTCCTCTTCCACAACTTCAAGGAAAACCTGAGTGATAACGAGG